>SNQJ01S0031052.1:26408-47447 GCA_010110895.2 Picea sitchensis | reverse complement strand
AAGTGCCAAATTCAAACCAACCTTCCAGAGTTAGTTGAAGAAGGATCCATTTAGCTACAACCAGAAGCAGTTTTGGATGAGCGTGAATGTCGCCTACGTCAGAGAACTATCAAGGAAGTGCTAGTCCAGTGGAAAGATACAACTCCAACAGACGCCACTGGGGAACCAACTACCATTCTGCAGCAATTTCCTCATCTCAAGCCTTGAGGACAAAGCTATTTTTAAGGGGGTGACATGTTAGGGTCCTAACCCACACATAGGTAGAACAATATATTCAGATGCAATAAAGGTCAATATTAATAAGGCCTTTCAATAAAATAAAATAAGGCAGATGTAAGAAGACCTAATAGAAGCTTCTGCTTCTAGAAGGATCTTTTCTAGATGCTTCTTTTTAGTATAAATAGGAGTCGAGGGTATGAGAACCCTAGCTTGAATATTATTGTAATAGAGATCTTCTCAACTGGAGGTTTCCCCCTCGAAGAGGCCCGTGAACATTGCTTTCAAATTCAAAGTGTTATTTCTGTTGTTATTCTTATATCATTTCAATGTTATTATGGTGAATGTTCTGGTTATATTGTTGTTATTCTACCATTACTAGCATTTTATTTCTGTTCTGCATACATTTTATATCTAGTATATTACACTCTAGACCTTTGACTTGACTCTTTATCATGACAACAACCTTAGATTCATGACTAGTGACTAATGTATATACTTAATAACTCAAACTAGGAATGTATTGGTATTCCCAAGACCAAAGCATGATTTTTCCAACTCTTCACATACATATGAACACACCTTAAAATCAAGGACACTAACACAACACATCTTACCATATTGCTACTCGCATGAATCCTTTTGAAGTAGTATATGGGAAAAATCCAATGTTCGTTCTCTCGTACATGACAAGTGTCTCGAAGGTTCAGGAGGTTGACATCAATATCACAGTCCGAGAGGCCATTCTCCATACCTTCAAAGAAAATTTGTTCATGGATCATAATCACATGAAGCAGCAAGAAGATTAGGGTTGTTCTAAACTTTAATTTGTTGAAGGGGATAGAGTGTTTCTTCATGTCAAACCCTATAAGAAGACTTCACTCAAAGCTGAACATTTTCAGAAACTTTATCCAAAATTTCATGTTCCTTGTACAATTCTAAAATGTGTGGGGGTCGTGGCCTACCAGTTAGCTCTTCCCATTCATTCTAAGCTTCATCCTATTTTTCATGTCTCATGCTTAAAGAAAGTGATTGGAACTAAGTTCCAAACTTAAACCAGTGTCCCCAAGTTGGATGAAGAAGGTTATATATGGTTGCAACCACAAGCAGTCTCGGACTAGCGTGAGCATCATCTTCGTCAGTGCACCATCAAGGAAGTGTTGGTTCAGTGGAACGATACAATTCCAAAAGATGCCACCTAGGAGCTAGCCACCATTCTAAAACAATTTTCTCATCTCAATCCTTGAGGACAAGGTTGTTCTTCAAGGGGGAGGGAATTATAGGGACCTAACTCTTCATGTAGCTAGAATAATATATTTTCCATGTAATAAAGGCTAACATTAGTTAATAAGGCCTATTTAATAATGTGAACAAGTTTAATGTTAGAAATATTAATAGAAGCTTCCGCTTCTAGAAAGATCTTCCTCTAGAATATTCTTTAGAAGATAGAATTAGTATAAATAAGAGTAGGAGGCATGAGAAAGCCTTGTCTTGAGAATTATTATAATAAAGCACTGCTCTACTGGAGGTTTCCCCCTGGAAGAGGCAAGTGAACATTACTTTCTATCAATAAAGGTATCATTTTTGGTGTGTTGGTTCTCTACATTTTGTTGTTCCACTAATAATTGCTACTATATTTTTATTTTCTACTATTTATAATACATCCCATACCTAACATAGAAACAATTCTCGATCTCGCCACTAAAACACTTTGTCGATTCATCATCTGTGTCTCCTAACTATAGGAGAATCTTTAGTGAGATGAGTCTGGCACACCATATGATCACGAAGGTGATTAAATGATTCAAAATTTCATGTTTTTCTTCCATTGTTCAACGTTTAATGAGCAATATTAGCAATAAAACACAAACCATAACAAAGTTGAGAGATTAAACACTTGTAAAAGAAATATTTATGTAGGCTCCATGCTGAAACAATCTTAGCTGAAGAAATCCACGACCTCTATTCCAACTCCAGAATTCCACACACTGCAAGTCTGCAATAAATTCACATATTCAAGTCTCGACTCAACTTGTGTCATATCCAAAACCCAAGGAATCACCATCTTCACATTAGCATATTCCATTGTGATCACTCTATCAACTCTTGCAAGTTCTGACATATTTGGTTGCAATTCCATCAATCCACATAATAATATGGCATCAATAGCATATTATAATCAACAACATAAAGACTCTCAATAAAAAACTTCAAATCAACAACTCAAACACTAAAAGTTGTGGTCAATATTCTCATCTAAATGTGTGGATTTTGGTGGGAGACTCTAATTGCACATGTCTTGCATCTATGAACCTATGACTTTCCCTTACATGTTGGGCAACAATATACCAATCTATACCTCTATTTTTTCACTTCATATGTTGGTTCTTTGATTGTAATCTTCCCTTGGAAGCTATGTACATTAGTGATTTGTCTCCCTTGAATATACTATGGTAAGGTGCCACCAAATATTCGATCAAGTCCCATAGCTCCTCCAACAACATCCATATCCCACACAAAAGATCTAAATGTTCGTGCATCACGAGGAGGGAATGAACTTGCGATATGAAGAAGAGTCTACTCTACATCATCAAGCTCGATTCCTTTCCTTATTGCACAACTTCCTCAACCTCGCATTGCATGGAGTCACACGTTGCCCCAGTCGAACAAAAACAGGCCAGAGAAACAGAGATAGGTGAAGCGGGATACGATCCCCTGGCTAAAATTAGATCATAATTTTCTCAACACATGGAAGGGAATGAGTGCAGTAATAGAAAATAAAAGGCAACAAGGACCAAACCTAAGAGGGGCAATCCATGCAAATGAAATCTTGAACCTTAAACAAATCATACCAACTCACCTGGGATTCTATGAACACCCAACAAAGTAGGCCTATAATAACCACAAACCATAAGGGTAACAAGCACATTACAATGTCAACAAATGTCTCCACATGTGCAAGATTTTGGAATATCTAATATGTACCCATTCATGATGGCTCCAACATTAATACCCAACTTGCTAGTTCAACTCTTCATGCTCTTCAACTTAACCATCACCACATTCCCAACTACCTTGTGAGGCAACTTCTCTGAAATCCTAAAACTTCTGCTCATTTTTTTCTTCATCATAGATCAAGCTCAAAAATATTTCTTAGTTATCATTGCATACACTAACCTACTACCAAAAAATATTACTCCCACATCCCTCTCATGAGGAAGTCAAGCTCAAATTGTTCTGATACCAAATGATGAAAACACAACCAACAACAAAGAAAACACACATATATACTAACAAAGAAAACACACATATATACTAAGCAAGGGACACCAGGAGTATATTCTCTAGAAACCCCATAAGAGAAAATTATATTAATTACAACATACTCGTGCCTACATCTATTGTACAAATTGGTCCCTTTATATAAGTATAGGTGACTATAACAATTATATCATAATTAGACATTTAGTTAAAACCATCTCCACAATATCTCCATGAATATCTCAATAGATCTTCATCCCTAACTTCTCTCATTTCTCTTCATCTCCCATTCCCACATAGACTTCTATAATTTGTCTATATCATTACAAACAATCATATAATTTATTCATCAAACATTACAAGTAGGAGTTATTCATTCTTACTCCCCCTTAACGAATACTTGTGATTCAATCATTTTTTTTTTCATACATGGGTTGTCAACCACCTATCTTCCATATCTCTAGGAAACCTTTTCTCATACATGTTTCATTAACCATTTTTCAACATTTTTTCTCCCCCACATGCATATGAACCTTTCATAATCAATGCACTTGCATCAATGACTAATTCTAGACTACCATAATTTATATCACCATTAATTATTTTACCTTGTCTAATAGATCCATGAGATTTGAGTCCATCTCATGATCAAAATAATTGTATTCATGTCTCTTCTTTCATGTCTCAATGGAATATTCCTCCATGGATACTAGTGTAAAGGAATTGGCTCATTATTCATGATCAAATCATTGTCTTTTTTTCCCTTTCTAGAGATGGAATACAGATATAAATGATGGAGGAATAGTATTAGGCATCTCATATGTCTTCCATAAATGATGGAGTAATAGTATCATGCATATAATATTTTTTCCACTAGGAGGGATCCCATGGCACGTGAAAACGTTTCCTTCATATCATAGGTCACAACATATCTATTATTATTAAAGCAGAATTTACACAAAAATGTGGTGTTTTCCTAACTTAAAAGTTGTATGGTTGTGTTTTCACAACTTCAAAGTTGTATCCAACTTTGGTCTCCACTCTTCAATATAATTTGGTCCAAATGATTTTTCCCTGAATCAATATTATTATACATATATAATCAATATTAGTATACAAATTCCTTTAATCAATATTATTATATATAAACATACTTATTAGAAAGCAACTAAATTATTTATTTTATTAAAGTAATGTAATATACTTACCCATTATTCATCTAGGCCTTATAGTCTAACTTTAGTGTCTCAATATAAGTTTTACTCAATTGAGAATTTTTTACAATCATAATCTTTGAAAGATACAATTGGTGAAGGAAAATGAACTCAAAAAATTAACAAGTGCAACAAAGTTGTTTATACTCCTTCTTTAGTAGGATATGTATATGTCTTCGAGAACACAAACATTAACGAAAATGAGGTTTTAACTATGGAGGGGTTTTTCAATTTCATAAGCCCATATCTTCTCGACCTTGGCAGTAAACTCGACCTCCAAGCGGCGAAGCCCAATCCGACAATGAACATAAATGCCTCCCTCTGTTTATTGTAGAGCATGGCCCCTTTTCTAGGTCACCATGTCATTAACTTAATGGTGAGATGGTGCATAACCCTAAAATTCTTGGAGCCTTGGAGATTATGCTTTCTCAGGGCTTGTTTTCATAGCATGTGTGTTGCGATATCATGGAGAAATTGGTTGAGAACAACCGTGGTGATATTTTGTTCATGTACATCAAGAACACAGTCACGTTTCGACCCTCAGACCTCAACATGATCAAGTTTCGACCCTTGAGCCTCCTCCTTCTTCACAGGTACTTTCTTCTCCCTAAGAGAGACAAATGGAGGAATGAGGCTCTTCTGGCAATAGAAATCGCCTTCGATATGAAGATACGCTCCATAAAATCGAGGAAACGGAAAACCAACAGTCAATTATACGCCTCAGAGTTCACTGCCACATTGCTCACCATAGTCGTTGATGGATTCTCGGCCGCGGATTTGTGCTTATGACATGATAGGGAGAAAGGATGTTTGTGTGCGTCAGGTGGTAGTTGGCGACACATATCGAATCATTTTCTTAAGCACGAAGATATCACCACGAGATGTATTATGGATCATTAATATTAAATGTCTAACCAAGTGATGCTGACAATAAGACTATCAAATTTTTCCCAAATCAAATATTAAATAAATATTTTTTTATTATATTATTATTATAATTTTTTATTTCATAAGTTAAACATTAGATTTTGCATAATTTTTTTAAGTAAAAAAAAGACTAATATCAAAATCAATCCAAAATGATTGATATATGAGGCAATATAATAAAGAAGACAAATTCAATGAGGAAATCACACTATTTTTAATTCATTTTATTTAAAATGGGAAACTTTTTAAATCATGATCTTTGAAAGATAGAATTGATAGAGGAAAATGATCTATAATTTTTTTTTTTTAATAAAGAAGATGTTTATTAATTGGGTTGGTTGTCATTGATGTCAACCCTTGAAGAAAGTCTGGTAGCGAATTCTGGTAGCACAAAGGTTTGGGTAATGGAACTAAGTTTGTTTGATGTATAATGGTATGAGTTTTGATATATATGCAGATAATACTATTCTAGATGGATAGTACATGCCATGCCATTTTCGATGGTATGTGTAACGTCACATAACTCCTCACGGTTTGAGAGTTGTGGCCTTACGAAGTTGAAGGACACTCATATGATTGGTTTGAAACCCCAAAAGGTCAAAAAAGTCAAAGAGGATTATTTAAATAATAAAGTGAAGTGACAAAGTCAAAGAGGATTATTTAAATAATAAAGTGAAGTGACAAAGTCAAGGAGTATTGTTTAAATAATAAAGTAAATGGAGAACTTTCTAATTATGGAAAGTGGTTATAAGAAGGTTAACACTAAAATGAGGAAAATGGGTTAAGTGGTCAAGTGGTTATTGTATACATGGACAAGTGGCAATTTGGGAAAATTTGAACATAGGTGACTATGTGGACAAAGTGGCTATGTGGACAAAGTGGCCTAGAAGATGCTTCAAAGGAAGCTACTTGGAGACTATAAATAAGAGGCTTGAGGCTCTCTCATTTTAATCACACTTGAGCATATTGAATATCTACAGGTGAAGGAGGTAACCAAATTATATCTAAGCCGAATTTCAGAGGAAAGGTGAAGTAAAGAAGGCCAAATTTCAAGGGAGGATAAATTCTTTTGATGATGCTTTCTAAGGTATGTTATTTACAGGCCATCTCACCATTTTCACAATAACATTTTTTCTAGAATGATTCAGACCATGAAATTGGGAATCCATTGAGAAAACATATCCAAGTAGCTATGGTACGAATTTCAGCTTGTGGGTCATTGTATTTTTGGAGTTACAGTACGTGGAAAATAGGGTTTGTGGCTAGTCCTGAAACTAGTCTAAAACAAGTGTTTTGGGTAAAAACGTCATAACTTCTTCATAACAGATACAAATTAAGTAAGACCAAATGTGTTGGTTAGAGTACAGTTTGTAGTATTATGTGTAAAATTTTCAGATCCATACAACAAATATTCTGTGTGGGGCACGCTCTACAAGTGTGCTCTCTAGAATAAGCCAGAATTCAACAAGGTATGTCATTTTTGCTATAAATAATTTTCTGAGAGGTCTCGAGTAGTGACGCCTAGATTAATTGCATAAAACACATTGAAGAACATTGTGTACTATTTTCATATCTTTATTCATTACAGATACATAGTTATGATTATTTCAAGTTAGGGTTGTTGACTAATCCAAAACTAGTCATGTGAGACTAAAGTAAAGTTTGATGAAAATGCTAGTCTCGTGTTGTTAAAGTTAAGGAAGGTTTGCAGATTGAGGTATAGGTTGGTGCACGGTTGATGCACTTGTTTATGGTACAAGTTGATTGCAGGTTGTTTGGTACAGGTTGGTGCATGGTTGATGCACTTGTTTATGGTACAGGTTGATTACAGGTTGATGCATGGTTTATACATGGTTCAGGTTATTAGGAAAGGTGCGCTACCCTTTATTTGACTATCTAGCCTAGGGTTTGCTTCTGGCATGATTCTCTGTCAAGGTTAAGGTGCTCGGAGGATCGCTTCAACCTATGGTTGGGTGACAATAGAGATATTGTCAATGGTAAAATGATCACATCCACTTATATTCTAACAATAAAAAGGAATTCACTTGCTTGGATGAGGAAGGGAGCCTAAGGAAAGTGCAGGGAATTACCAGGGCAGTAACCATCAGAGAAATTTTGGCATTGCAACTAAAGAAATGTTACAGAAAAGGGTGTCAAATATTTGCAGCTCATATGGAAGAGACACATAAAGATAAGGTGCCAAATCTTGAGGATCATGCAGTCCTGAAAGATTTTGAAGATGTGTTCAAAGAGGTACCAGAACTACCCCCAAAGAGAGATATCGATTTCTCTATAAACTTAATGCCTGGAGCAGCTCCAGTGTCAAAGACTCCTTATAGAATGAATACACCAAAGTTGAAGGAGTTGCAAATGCAGCTTGAAAAAATTCTAAAGAAGGGGTATATACGTCCAAGTGTGTCACCTTGGGGTGCCCCAGTCTTGTTCATGAAGAAGAAATATGGGACATTAATATTGTGCATTGATTTCAGACAGTTGAATAAAGTGACTGTAAAGAACAAGTATCATTTGCCAAGAATTGATGATCTCTTTGATCAATTGAAGGATGCAAAGATATTTTCAAAGATAAATCTCAGGTCAAGATACCATCAGGTAAGGATTAAAGAGGAAGATATCAGCAAGACCGCCTTCAGAACAAGATATGGTCATTATGAGTTTACAGAGGTGCCATTTGGGTTGTTAAATGCACCAGTTGTTTTCATGTGCTTAATGAATGGTGTATTCCGAGAATATTTAAACAAGTTTGTTATTGTATTTTTGGATGACATTCTTATATATTCCAAGTCAGAATAAGAGCATGAACATCATTTGAGGATGGTGTTGCAAGTATTAAGGGAGAATCAGTTGTATGCCAAATTGAGCAAGTGCTCGTTTTATCATAGGCAAATTCATTATTTGGGGCGTATCATTTCAAAGGATGGGATAGCAGTGGATCCTGAGAAAATAGAAGCCATTAGAGAATGGTCAGCACCAAAGGATGTGACAAAGGTCAAATCATTCATGGGCCATACAAGATACTATAGGAGATTTATTGAAGGATTCTCAAAAATTGCACACCCAATCACTTCCTTGCAAAGAAAGGGTGTGCAGTTTCAATGGACATTGGATTGTGAAAATAGCTTCCAACACTTGAAACAATTATTAACAAGTGCTCCAATCCTAAGAATTGTGGACCCAAATGAAGACTTCATTGTATGCATAGATGCATGTAAAGAAGGACTTGGTGGAGTCTTCAGTCAAAATGGATTTGTTATATGTTATGAATCAAGGAAGTTGAAGGAGCATGAAAGAAACTATGCCACTCATGATTTGGAGTTGGCAACCATAGTGCATGCCTTAAGGAAATGGAGACACTACCTCATGGGGAAAGGTTAGAGCTGAAGACATACCATAATGGTCTGAAATATTTATTTGATCAGCCAAATCTAAATGTTAGGCAAAGTAGATGGTTAGAATTTATAAGTGAATATGACTTTGATATAAAGAATATAAAGGGAAAAGAGAACAAAGTGGTTGATGCACTCAGCAGAAAAGTGCATGAATTGCATGCTACAACCATTATCATGTATCAATCAAATTCAAAACACATAATTATAAAGGCTACCAAATCAGATTTGCAATAAAAGGAATTAGTGGCAAAATTACAGCAAGGTAATTTGCAACAGAAAATTGAAGAATACAAGCTAGATAATGATGAAATTCTCATATACAGGGGAAACATTTATGTACCAAATTCTCAGGAATTGAAAATTTTGATATTGAGGGAAATGCATAATGTACCTTACGATGGGCACCCAAGTTATCAGAAAACTATTGCAGCTGTCAAAAGCCAATATTATTGGAGAGACATGAAGAAAGAAATTGCAGATTTTATTGCCAATTGTTTGGAATGTCAAAAGGTAAAAGATTAGCATAGACACCCAGCCGGTTTGCTACATCCATTACCTATTCCTGAGTGGAAATGAGAAGTTGTGACAATGGATTTCATTACCAAACTGCCCATAACAAACAAGCAACATGATTCTATCATGGTAGTGGTGGATAAGCTTACTAAAGCTGCCCATTTTATTCCAATTAAGATCACTCACAAGGAAACCAACATTGTTGATGTTTATATTAGGGAAATTGCTTGGTTACATGGCATACCCAAGACAATTGTGTTTGACAGAGATCCAAAATTTACCTCAAAATTTTGGAAGGGATTATTTAATAGATTTGGAACAAATTTGAATTTGAGTACAACTTATCATCCAGAATCAGATGGTCAAACAGAGAGTGTGAATCAAGTGATTGAGAATATGTTGAGGATGTATGTGATGGATAAACCATCAAAATGGGAAGACTACCTACACTTAGTAGAGTTTGCTTATAACAATGGGTACCAAACATCTCTAAAGATGAGCCCATTTGAGCCACTTTATGGAAGAAAGTGCAACACACCGGTAAGCTAGGATAACCCAGCAGATAGAGCAGTGGTTGGGGCAGATTTGCTCAGGGAAATGGAGGAGAAAATGATAAAATAAAACAAAATTTAAAGGCTTCCCAAGACAGGCAGAAAAACTATGCTGATAAGGGCAGAACTCACAGGGAATTTAAAGTTGGGGAGCATGTACTCTTGAAAATGAAGGCCGGCAAAAGTTCTCTGAAGTTGGGAAATTGTTCCAAGTTGGCAGCTCGCTATTGTGGGCCGTTTGAAATCCTAGAGAGGATTGGTCCAATAGATTATATGATTACATTGCCTGCATCTATGTCTGTTCATAATGTATTCAATGTATCATTGCTCAAGAAATATATACCTGATGTTAATTGTGTTATTGATTGGAATGTGATTCAAGTGGAGCAAGAAGGAATTTTTCAAGTGCATCTGGTACGCATTCTAGACCAAAAAATAAAACAGCTCTGGAATCGAGCCATAGGACTTGTAAATGTCCAATGGACTTGGTACGATTCTGAGGATGCTACTTGGGAGCATGAGGATGGAATGTGAGAAAAATACCTGCATCTTTTTGAGGATTTTTTAAAACAAAATTTGTATGTGTTTACATAATGCACTGAGGACAATGCATAAATAAGGGGAGGGGATTGTAATATCCCTAAGACGAACCCAATTGTAAATGTAAATGAAAATGTACTTAAGTTGGTGAGTTGTTTCATATAATTTTTATATGCACCTTTCATGGCATAATGTGTGCATGTACTGCGCAGTAAAATGATGAAGTGTGCACATTCTAGGATACTGTGCGCAACAACTTAAGTGCGCGCGATGTTGAGGCCAAGGAGCCTTTGTGTATATGTTATGTTTTATAGGCTGGTGAGCCCATTTTGTGATTATTATGCTAGGGAGCCTAGATGTTAAAGGCCAGTGCGTCTATTTTTGTATATGTCTCATCATTAATATAAAATACATCGTTGTGCATAGACCGATCACGATAAAAGAGTATGGGGGACTAAACTCCACTAGTTAGGGAAAGGGAGGGCTAAAAGTTAAGGAAACAGGCTAAGCTAGGGAGCTTAAGCCAAAACGGATATTATATTAATATTTATTAAAATATAAAGTATGGATAATTATTTTATCCTAAGTTCCAAAGTTGGGGACAAGTGGGCCAAAGTAGCTCCCAACATGACAAGTGTCAAGTTGGAGACATGCATACATATTGCTTGGACTTAGTTCATTTTCGATCATTCATCCATGATTCCTCCCATCAATCAATCATCCAGAAAATCATCCATGAGCATTCACACTCCCATGGAGCTATATTTCGTACCTTCACGTCATTGTATATGAACTTGTATCCATAGCCATACCATTTGTGTAGCTGGTTAGCTTGGGAGTTGGACTGAAGAAGTGGGTTGTCAGGCCCGT
The DNA here is from genome assembly GCA_010110895.2 of Picea sitchensis. NCBI lineage: Eukaryota > Viridiplantae > Streptophyta > Pinopsida > Pinales > Pinaceae > Picea > Picea sitchensis. The sequence goes on along the minus strand of SNQJ01S0031052.1, from coordinate 35,948 downwards.
GGGATATTGAAAAGGTGGGTTGTCATGCCCGTTAGAAATTTCTCTCTGGGTGAGAGAATTGTTGGGAATTGATTTCCTAAAGGTGCTAAACTACAATTGAAGGTCTGCACACAGTTGGTGATATTCTTACCAAGATAAGTGTCAATTGTGTGATAAATTTACATGTTGCATTTCCATTTATGTGTTTATTTTTATGGGTTTATCCTATGTATGTTTATAGTTGTCTTTATATTTATGGGTATTCCTGTATATTCTACATGTACATGTTTATTGTTATTTCAGTGTGAATCCGTGCATTTAAAGATGTATTTGTATGCTTACGTTTTATATATATATATCCACAAGAGTTCTGTGTGTATATATTTTAATTGCATGCAGTTCGAAAAAATTATGTGGCATAGCTCAGTTGGATGCTGGATATGTTACAGTATGTTCCGCAAAGAGAACAAAAGCGTTCTCTCATGTATCGTGGCCTGGCCTGGGTGGTCGGGGATGTTACATGAATGATCTGTATTTAGGAACAGAACGCATTGATTAACAGACTGAATAAAATAAACACAAAGATATGAGGAATAACACAAATATCCAGTGAACAATATCTTCTATTAAATAATGAAATAGGTTGAAACTGTAAAATTGCAGAACTGAAACACTTGCGTGAATGGTGGTAGCTATCTCTGAGAAGAGATGTGGCTGCTACGTGCATCCATCTGAGCATAAATGGATTAAAATGAGGCTCCATAGGCCTTTTTGATATTACTCATGAATTTCAAAATCCTAGACATCCAAAACCCTAAGCCTAGAAGGTGAAACGCTAAAAGTCATGTGGGCCCTATGGACAAGTTGGTGTAATTTGGTACCTCAACTTCCAAGGGTCGTAACTTTTTCATACGACCTCATTTTTAGGCATGTGATAGCCCATTGGAAAGGTTTTTCATAGAGCTACACATTCCGCTATCAAAATTTGACTATGTCTATAGTTTGACTTTGGTGAGCCAAAAAAACAACGTTAAGGGCCCCAAAATGACCTTGGAAGTACAACAAGATGTGCTGACATGAAAACATACAAAATAAGTCAGTTGGATTAGGCGAGAGGCCACTTGTATCCATCTGGAGGATGTGTGGGACTTCAGAAATCCCCAGAAGTGTAGAACCCATAATTACAAAGTAGTACAGAAGAACGTGTTGAACAAAAAATGAACATGGGGAGCTAGCTGGAATAGGTGGGTGGCCACCAATATCCACCTAGAACAATCCTCCCCCCTTAGGAAGCAATGTTCTCTATTGCGTTGAGTTCCCCCATCAGGTGAGGAAACTTCTGCTGGATTTGGCCCCAGGTGAGCCACTTGCCTTGGTGTAGGAGTTGCTCTTCCTTGACAACCCGATAAAGTTGGATCTGTTGTTGGTGAGTTCCCTTGACCTGTGATCTGATCAGTTGATGCTTGTTCCATGTAGTCAGGGTTGAGCTCTATTGGTGTCGGTTGTTCTGCGATCTTGGAGGTGTCCAATAATGGGGGAAAATATGGCCGAAGGAGATCCACATTTAATACTGGATGTAGACCAAGGAAGGGTGGAGTGTTTAGCTCAAAATAATTGCTACNTGGTGATAGTGTAAAGCCCATAACAAAGTGGGCGAAGCTTTTTATGGGGCCCAATGACACGCTCCTTTTGCAAATGCAACCATACTTTGTCGCCAACCTGAAACTGGTGTGGTACCTTGTGTTGATCATGGCGCTACTTGTAATTAGAATTGGATTTCTGCAGAATCTCCTGGGCCTGTTGGCGTATGTGTTGAATTCCCTCAACGAATCTGGTGTCTTTGTCGATCACAAATTGATCAGGAGAAGATTCGGCATGTGCGGTGGCAAGAGGAAGTGCAACATCAATGGGTCCCAAGGGTTGGAATCCCAGACCCACCTAAAATGGGCTATGGTCGATGGAACTATGGAGAGCCCTATTGTAACTGTGTTGGACATATGGGAGACTCTCGTCCCATGTATGTGGATGCTTAGAATTGTACATGCGCATGATGTGCACAATCATCTGATTGACGACATCTATTTGGCCATCGGTTTAGGGGTGGAAAGCAGTGGATTTTTGAGCTTGGTGTCCAACAGAGACCAGAGAATCAACCAAAAGGTGTTGAGGAACCTACTGTCTCAGTCAAAGATGATGGTCTATGGTATCCCAAAGTCGACCCACACTCATTCGAATAAGAGCTTAGCAGTATCTGTCGCTGTGAAATTATTCTTACAGGCTATGAGGATGGCCATATTCGAAAAACGATCAAGGACCACAAACACACAGTCATTTACTTTCTTGGTGGATGACAACCCAGACATGTAATCCATTGAGATGGATTCCCAAGGCTTCTCGGGAATAGGAAGAGGGGTGTATAATCCTTTCTTCTTGAAAGTTGGCTTGGAAATGGCATAGGCAGTGCAAGATCTGATATACTTGCTGACGTCCTATCGAAGATTTGGCCAATAAAAATATTTCTGAAGAATGACCATAGTTTTCTCCACGCCAAAATGTCCTGCCACACGACTGTAGTGGGCTTCCCAAATCATCTTTGCACGCTCACTTGTAGGAACACAAAGATGTCCAGGTGTCATAAGAGTCCATCCTGAATGTCAAAATTAGTGACAGTTGTGCCTATACCCAAGAGCTGATAGGTGGTGGCGAAGTCTAGATCTTGTCGATAAACTTGGGGCCATTCAAATGCTTCATGTCCACAGGAATGGAGCACAGTGGTGAGTGCAGCCATAGGAAGCTGACTAAGGCAGTTAGTGACATGATTGGAGATACATGTATTATAATTTATGTTGATATGGAATTGTTGCAGGTAGGTGGACCACTTCTGATGGCAATCGTTCTGCAATTTCCCTTGTGTCTGTATGAACTGCAGAGGCTTGTGATCAATGTGTATGATCATCTCTTTCCCCATAATGTAATGTTTCCATTGATGATAGGTTTGTACAATGGAATACATTTCCTTGTCATAGGTGGGGTATTTCCAGACGATGGTGTCAAAGAGTGTCTCACTATGGTATGCCACTGGATGCCTGTGTTGAGTGAAAACTCTGTCCACAGCATAGTTAGATGCATCAGTCTCAATATCGAATGGTTGTTGCAAATTGGGCAAGGATATTATTGGAGTTGAGCACAAGCGATGCTTCAAATCATCGAATGTTCATTGTTCCTCCTTCCCCCACATGAACTTGGCCCTACCACCACCCTTGGTCACTTGGTTGAGGGCCCATGCAATATGGGAGAATCCCAACACGAACTGTCGGTAGAAGTTGGCTAGTCCCAAAAATATCCAAAGCTCAGTTAGTGTGGTCGGGGTTGGCCAATCACGGATGACTTGTATCTTAGCTATATCAACATGTACCCCATGCTCATCAACAATGTAGCCCAAGTATTGGACCCTTTTCATTCCAAAAGAGCATTTTTCCAAGTTGGCTTAAATCTTGTGTTGTCGCAGAGTGCTCAAAACCTATTGAATCTATCGCATGTTCTCCTCCCATGTTTTTTTGAAGATGAGGATGTCATCCAAATATACTACCACAAAGGAGTTGGTTAAGGGTCTCAATACATCATCCATCAACCTCATGAAAGTGGATGGTGCATTTGTTAAGCCAAAGGGCATGCCTAGCCATTCGTACAAACCTTCTTTAGACTTGAAGGTTGTCTTCAATACATCATTTGGTTCGATGGGAACTCGGTGGTAGCCATACTTCAAGTCAATATTGTTGAAAAACGTTTCCCCTTGAGTTGGTCAAGAAGGTCTTTAATCCTGGGAATGGAGTAGCAGTTCCTGACTCTGATTTTGTTTAAGGCTCCGTAATCATTACAGAGTCACCAAGTCCCGTCCTTGTTCTGTACCAGTAAAATCAGGCTTCTACAGGGGGAGGAGTTGGGTCCGATATGACCCTTTTGAATAATCTCTTAGATCTGACAACTGGTTTCGTCATTTTCCATCAACGAGCGTAGATAGACTGGTCCATTAGGTAGAGGTGCGTCGGGGGTTAGATCATTTGGATGCTTGACTTGGCACTGTGTCGGTACCCCTGTAGGTGATGAGAAGATGTCTCTGTATTCTTACACGATCCTATCCACTTGCTTCTGCTACAAAGAGAGGTGTTGTGTAGAGGCCACAGATGTGGCGACGACCTTCTGCTTACTATGAGCATGGATTACAAAGAAGACGAACTTCCCGGTCTGTGAAATGACCTTACTACATTTCTTAGCAGAGATTAAAGAAATAGAAGTAGGCAATGCTACCTCTGGGATCTTGTACAATTGTCAACCCAAACTAATAATAACACTGCGGGGTCTAGACTCATACACTGCATGATGCTTCCACAAATATGGTTGTCCTAAGAGAACATCACAAACTTCAAGGGGAGAAATATCACACAGTACCTCATCTTTGGAAGGCTTGATGTCATAGGGAAAACGACACTGTTGGCTGACACAGAGATATCTTCCTTGGCGAAGTGAGCCAATGGTGTAGGGCTACGGATACGGTGTCGTTGGTAGGTCCAGCCGCTTGACGACCTCTGCTGAAATCAGTTTCTTCTAACTACCACTATCGACAATGAAATGAAGTGGAGCTGCCTTGACCCACATCTATGAGTGAAATAGGTGTTCCCCTTCCTCTAGTTCTTCTGGTTCGCTTAGCTGGACTTTGGTAGTAGAGAAAGTGGCATTGGGTTCAACATCAATAATCTGCTTCCCTCCTTTAGGATTTGAATCGGAATCAGAATCAATGTCTGACTTGGAAGCCTTCAGCTCGATCACGAGGGACTGCTTGGAGCAACATTATTCAGTGTTGTGCCAAGGAAATTTATGGTACTCGCACCATTTTCCCGTGTCCTTCTTCGTCTTCTCATTTCCCTACTTTTGTTGCAGCTTGGAATGGTTGTCCTAAGGGCGACCATCTCGAATTGGTCCCTTGATGTGTGGGTTGGGCTTCTTTTTCCCTACTTCGACTATGAGGGGTTTGCAAATCCAAACTCTCACCTTTTTTGCTTAAATTTATGCTTGATCTTGACAGCGTATCTATAAATCGTGCCCAATGAGATGATGTCCAGGAACTCCATTTCTATTTGAATGTATCTATGCAAACAACCACAGTATTTGAGCACCAAATGACACTCAAAGTCTTTGATACCCAATTTGGTGCATAGGGTATGGAAAATATTGGTGAAATCTGGTACTGTCTGGTCCCTTTCTTGATGTAGGGTGGTCCATCTGGTGTATTGGTCCTCGTGTCTTCCAATATGGTAGTATTGTTCTTTAATGGCGTCCTGAAAGGAATCCCATGTAGGGGCCACCAAAAACATTGTAGATTCATCCACGACCCTTTGCTTAGAGTAAATATCCCACAAGTCTTTAACATGGGGAACGACCTCGGGGAGTGCAAAAGTGATATTTTCCCTATCAAAAAAATTGTGGACCAAAAAATATCCTTCAAGCAGATTGAACCATTTATCTACAACATCCACATCTACCAGTCCTTCAAATAATGGAATATCAAAATTTACCTATACCTTGAAGGGGCTTGCACGACCGCTTGATGAAGATGCTTCTCCTATGGGTAGCCATCAAAGGATCTATGTGAAGTTTTCCATCATTTCATTCCTTTGTCGCGCGAGGGCTTCCTCGAGCAACATTTTAATAGAATCTTCTGCTCCATCATATTTCTTTTCATCCCTCGTGAGTTGTTGTCGGGCTCGGCGCAGTCGCTCTTGTAATGGATCGATTGGTTCGAGTCCCAACTTCTTGTACTCAGATCTTGTCGGGGACATGCACAAAGAAAAATAAATGAAGAGCAGACCACTTTGATACCTCCAATCCGGATTTAGGAGCGGAACGAACTGATTAACAGACTGAATACAATAAACACAAAGATATGAAGAATAACACAAATATCCAATGAACAATATCTTCTATTAAATAATGAAATGGGTTGAAACTGTAAAACTCCAGAACTAAAACACTTGTTCGAATGGTGGTAGCTATCTCTGAGAAGAGATGTGGCTGCTACGCGTATCCATCTGAACAGAAATGGATTACAATGAGGCTCCAAAGGCCTTTTTGATATTACTCATGAATGCCAAAACCCTTGACATCCAAAAACCTAACCCTAGAAGGTGAAACGCCAAAATTCATGTGGGCCCTATGGGTAAGTTGATGTAATTTGGTACCTCAACTTCCAAGGGTTGTAACTTTTGCATACAACCTCTTTTTTAGGCAGGTGATAGCTCATTGGAAGGGTCTTTCATAGAAATACATATTCTATTGTCAAACTCTGGCTCCATCTACAATTTGACTGTGGCGAGCCAAAAAAAACAACGTTTAGGGCCCCAAAACGGCCCTGGAAGTACAACAAGATGTGCTGACATGAAAACATACAAAATAAGGCAACTAGATTGGGCGAGAGGCCAACCGTATCCACCTGGAGGATGTGTGGGGCTTCAGACATTCCCAGAAGTGTAGAACCCACAATTACAAAGCAGTACAGAAGAACGTGTTGAAAAAAAAAGGGACACTAGGAGCCAGTTGGAATAGGTGGGTGGCCACCAATATCCACCTGGATCAATGAAAGAGAGGAGGCGGACTCTACCATGATTGAGGGGGGAATCTATAAGGCTACAAGAGCCAATGCGGTCAAGACAAGGATTTTGGTGGCTACCAAGAGAGAGCTATGCATTAAGGTAGAACATGTCATTCTCTATATTGGCTCGTTGCTAGGGAAAACCCTAGTTGTCATGTTCCTAATAGTCTCGAGCTCCATTTTCCCTTTAATTTATGCAAACTTTTACTAATTTTATAATAGGTAAAAAATAAATTGGTATGCAATCATGCATTACAACTATTATGCATTTAAATTAACAATATATTTTTGTTCTAAAATATTTATAAATAAATCTAACAAAATTCAAGCATTATTGGAAGAACTCTAAATATGGAATTGAAATGCATTCTATAATGCCCAAATAAAATGTTAAAATGTAGCCATTGTACCAAAAGCCATCTTAGAAGGGTAAGTCATTATTAAAATGTAATGCATGGCTTGGAAAACAAGAAGTTGAGAAGTTGTTCAATGAAGGAAGCAAGAGAACGAAAATGCTTAGTTTTTTTTATAAAGCATTCATTCAATAAATACACTATCAATAAATAATTATTATATAGCTTCATGAATTTTTAAAATATTCTGAATCAAAATGTTCAGCTTTAAGTAATTGCTAGAGTATCATTTTTTTCTATTTTACTCTTTATTTCTGAATTTCTAAAAACATGATGAGAAATTTGCAAGAATACAAAATTTCTTCAGATTGATCTCTTCCTCAATTCCTTAACAATATCAAACTCTCTCAAAAAAAAAAAAAGTTAAATACTAAACAAAAAATTGTTGTAAATGAATTAAAAAAAAAACACAATTAAAAATTCAGATATCTACACCAATTCCACACACATGATATTATAAATAATTGACAGATATCTACACCAATTCCACACACATATGATATTATAAATAATTGGTACATACCTAGAATAGCATACAACTTTATTGTATGATTTTTTTTTGAAATCTAACTTATTAGTAATGGAGAGGATATGTCCACCATCCTCTAACAACATTGAACCTATTAATGTTAATTACTAAGTCACTTATACAGTATGTGACTTTATTAGAAAAAAATAAGTCTTAAATTCTAAGAAAAGAGCCCGTGTTCGATCTTAATTAAATGACCTACAATCAATTTTTCACATTGTAGGCTTGCCATTTTCCACCTCATAGCTGTCACATGGCTCCATCCAGAGCATTCATTTTTCTCCTCAGCACATTACAGTCCTTAGCACATTACACGCCCTGGAATTACAAATATTTAAAAGGAAAAAGAAATCAGAACACCATTCAAAACATCTAAACGAATGTTTCTGCAGAAACCATCCAAGTAAAGCATGAACGTAGAGTCAAAGACAACAGTACATGGTGCTCCGAATTGAAAAACATTCATCATTCAAAATAGCAAAAACATTTACAGTAAGGACAGATCTAAAAGCTGAAGATATGACTTCTAAAGTTGCTTACAGGTCATAAATTTATCCTGGTCATAAATTTATCCTCCCGAGCTTGAATGGGATATCTATGCTCAGATATTTATTCTTCTAGGTTATTTATAGTAAGCTGTGAACACTGAGATTTAATTTAGTTTAATATAATTTTCGGCCACTCCTCGCCACCTCTATTTGGGGTATTTCAAGCGGAATTTCACCTCCAAAACTATGAGAGAACAGAGTTTACATTCACCTGGGGTAATATTCACAGCTTTCTGCCGTTTTGGTTCTTTGTCTCCCTCTTTTTTGAGCACACCAACTCGAACCTTTGAAGTAATTTTCAAAGGCACAAATTCTGGACAAATTTGCTACATATTTCACATATATTTTTAAATTTTTTACATATACCCCTTCACTCTCGAATGGCAACTCAACATTTTTAATATAATAATAATAATGAATTTTGAAAGTTATAGTCAAACTAGAATTTGAATGTTAAAGTAAAGTTGTACATAACCTGGTCATTTGGATTTGAATCCGTCAAATTAGATACAGTTTTTATTTAACTGCTAAAGTATACAGAGTATCCCTATCCTACCTGTAGGATTTGAACCTGTTTAAATCCCTCTGGATTGTTTAAATCTATTTAAACGATCTATAAGGCACTCTTTTATTTTCTTTAAAAACCAAAATTAGAAAACTTAATAAAGCCTATGAGAAATTACTAAATTTTCACAGTTTTTTTTGTTTTATTTAGCCTTTTTCTTTTTGCCCAACCCTCTTCGACAAAAGATCAATACTGAGATATTGCCATCCTTATTCAAAACGCACAGTGTTACCACCATTTTCACTGTTTTCATAACATAAAACAATCAAATACACCTCTACACTTGTAGAGAACAAACTACTGTAAATAAAACTCCAAGCTCCACACTTGTAGACAACAAACTACTGTAAATAAAACTCCAAGGATGTCCGAGGAAGATGATCTCTATCTCATCTTCATTATACATAAATTTAATACATCAAATCTCATATTTGAAACCAAAAGAGTCAGAAATGACAAATTAGATGGAGAAAGTGATACCGGTGGCTTTGTGGCAACTGGTAACGTCAAAGAATTTGAAAGCATTGCAGTAACTTTTGACATTGGTGGGCGACGCAATGAATCGGCCTGTGTACACAAAAGGCCAACATGAATGTATCTCAAGGCTTGCTCCTTATCGCATGTTTCAATTATTGCTGGATCAATCGTCTGCACACTTTTTCCTTGTTTGTATGAATTCCATACCTGCATTTTCATAAATTTTCATAAAATATATATACATGATGGAGAGATCCATAATGTAGGTTTTAATTTAGTTTATTGATAAATTAGTCTACAAGTCGACAGATGAAGAATTCATATCATATCAAAATAGATCAGTGAAACCCGTTAGAAGATATCCTCAGAGGGAAATACAACGA
>SNQJ01S0031052.1:15099-26398 GCA_010110895.2 Picea sitchensis | reverse complement strand
GGTAGTGCCACTTTTTGAAACGAGTTGAAAACAACCACAAAATATGACCTCTAAAAAATGAGAACTTTGAAGGGTTCTCATCAAGTAGGTAGCTACCTTATGAAAGGTATCTACAACTTTGCTATTTTTATTTTTGAATATTTAAATTGTCTTCAAATTAGTTCAATATTATGAATCCACTCTCATTAGGTCAAGTTTTATTATTTTTGCATATATTCCAAATTTGTCCAGTCTTTACATCACACATGTTTTTTTCTCCTCTTAGTGAAACATTTCTTAATTGATATTCTTTATATGACAAATCTACATTGATCGACATTGAATTTGTTCTTCCTTTAGGGTTTCCTTTTATGATGAAGACTAAATTAGTTATATGTTTGGGTTTACAGTCTTTATTCCAATGAAAATTCCAAGCTAGTGTTCTCAATGATTGCAAAATTTTAAAACCAAGTATATATTTACACACCTTTTAACTATCTAGTGAACATAAGAATTTTAAGGTTCATATACATAAAATAAAAATGAGTATAAATATAGCACAAGAATAGTATGCTAACAATGAATTCCTATAATGTTGGTCAAAGAAAAAATTGTTCTTTGGAATCTAAGTAATTTTATAATATCTTTCCCTTATGAGTTTGTTTATTTTCATAGGAAAGGTCCCATTATAACATGAATTTCCTATGTAAGTAAAACCTAAAAATCGTTAAATGCTTATGTTTGTATTCCTTGAATTATCTAAGTCACTTGTGTCATGACCCCATAGGACGTATGCCCAGATCTTGTGATCATGCACCTCCTGAGGGAGTGAGACACTGCGATGGTTATTACTTGGCTTCTTGGAAACACCAAGAATACTTAATCCAAACTATGCCTATTCACCTACATCATACCCGTACTCCGTTCTATGCTACGTGGGAGTCACACTCCAATTTTGTGCAACTCACTTGTATAATTAGACAATCTTGTTAATAGCTTAACACTTAGTCATTTAAGCATACACCCAAGAACATGTGAAGAAAGTATAACACTTGCGAAACAAGCAAGAGACACACACTAAAATAGTGTGAGTGGCATAAGTCATGCCTAACACCTGACTAAGTCTTATTATTGCAAAACAATTACAATATGAGCACTACCGACTTGGTTTACAACTTGGGTAGAGTCACTTGACTCACCTCACCTCACCAAGACACTCATACATATATTCATCACACCAAGACTCTCTATCACAACCACTTTCACAACCTCTGTGGTGTGCCCTACCACAGACTTGTCATCCCTTCTCTGTCGCATATTTCACCAAGTTAACACAGACTTTAGTTATGCCTCATAACATGCCTCCCATAGACCTGTGTTCAAACTTCCCCAAACTCTCCTTGTGCATCCCACCCTTGGTTACTTGTCCTCCATCTTCGCAACTCCACCTCAATTCTGCCTTGCCTTAGAACTTTGTCTCAATTTCTTGACTTGCTTTCTAGGCCTTCTTTCTCAATTCTCTTCCTTCCTTGGTTTTGTTCCCTTGTTCTTATATGGAATCCAAACATCACCTTCATGAATTGTTCATCCTTTGAGTGTGTCATGCCCCTTCATGGACCAATGCTCCCTAATGAACCGACATGCCCCTTCACAGACTCAATGTGCCCAAACAAACCTGTGCAGCCATTAACCATTACATATCTTGGACCAATGTACCCCATCCTTGGGTGTGCACCCTATGCCTTGTGTTATTCCTTGTCATGATTCATGTGAATCTTTGTGGGTGTGTCAATAGGGTCATCCAACCTCTCCAATGCACCCATGATTCCAAGGATAGGCAGGTCCACTCCTTGGGTGCAGGCCCAAGTTTCCCTGTCCTTTCCCAAACACAACCCAAGTCTCCATCAACCATATCAAGGCAAGTAAGGTGTGTGCCCCCTTGGCATCTCAAATCACGATCGTGCACCCAAGGTACTCCTTCCCACACCCACATGTATTTGTTTTCCTAACCGATTACATGCCCTTTGCGTTCTCTTGCCCGACTAGTGCCCAAGACTACCCAAGGAGTGTGTGTCATCAATGGATTTCGTGGGAGCCATTACATCCTCCCCCACTCAAGGTTGTTTCCATCCTCGACAACATCCATCTATCTCCACGGTGCTTCTTCCCTGTCTTCGAATCTCATCACTACTCGAAAACTCTTGTCTCCCACTATTGTCGTCAAGGAAAAATTCCCTTAGGAAGTTACATTAGTCTACGAAGTGTCACATCTCACTGACTTATTTCTAGTTCCATACTTCCATCTCATTCTTCCATGCATTGAATACCCTTGTGACTTAGGTCGATTGGGTAGCTAGTCCAATCGTCATGCCTTTGTCTCAAGAACTCACATCTTCACATTCAAACACCCTTTTATGTCTGCAAAGTCATCGCATTTGCAACTCCTCATTTCCTCCAATCTGTCAAGTCGCCCAACTTCGTTCCCAAAAGACTTCACAAAAGCACCTCCTCAAGGCACCCCAAAGGCCTCACTATCCCTCACTGAGATAGTGAGGCAATGTGGTAATGTCTAGTTTGAAGGTGAAGGAGGATATTTGGTTGGGCCATCTTCCTCATCTCCAATCAGTCCCAATATGATTGACGAAGAGTCACCGTACTTCTGCATTATATACATAAGAACTGGTACACTTGAACCAATTCTTCCTTCATACTCCTTAACGAGTCATTCTAACTCAGGGTCATATAACCATTCACCATGCCCAATTTCACTAGAGGAGGAATCATCCTCTTCCTTGGTTCTCCTCTACCAAGGTTGTTTCTGTTGAATTTTCATTATGCTAGGCTCAAGCATGAGGTTTATTTCAATTATAGCATTTACTTGAACCATAAACAAATGCAGATACACCATTCACAATTGCAACAATAACCAAGATCACAAGAAGAAATACCATGCACAAGAACACAAAAAATATCCTGGGAAACCCTTCTTAACAAGGGAAGAAAACCCAACAATCCTTTGCTATATTCTCAAGAGAAAGACCTCCCACACCATAGACTTAGAACACAAAAGGGTGCTCTCCGAAACCAAGAAGCTAGGGCCCAAGAGAGGTGTGCACTTCAGCCCTAGAAGATGTACTTGCTGAAATTACGAAATTACATGTGATTTTTGTGTTTCCTCAATGGGGAAATCACCTTTATTTATACTAGACTAGACACATAAAAAGTGGTGTCTATTAGCACAACAAGACCGACCTTAATAACTCAAAATATAATTAATAATTACAATATTAATTATCTTTTACATTAATTATATTTCACTTTATGGCGGGGCTGACCTGTACACACCTAATAGTGCTCAGCCACTAGGGGCATGTCCACCTGTGCTCAGCCACATGGACTTCCTACTCAACAGATCTCTATCTCACTGAGTCTCACAGGAGAATCATCTAGAGTACCACATCGTCTCAACTCTCTACATGGAGGAGAAAGATACACCCATCACATGGGCACCTTCACGCCTCACAGGGGTACACATCGTTTCATCTCAAACGACACACCCATCTCATGGGAATTCTCACCCCACACATGGGCACATACATCGACACACAAATCTTACGGGCATCCTTACCCCACACAGGGGCACACAACGTTCCATCTCAGTCTCAAAGAGGAATGACACACCCATCTCATGGGCACACCCAACTCATGGGATCTCTCACGAGCCAACTCACTCAGTCTGTGTCCTGGAGGATGTCTCACAAAGTTGTAAACATCAACAGTTACATCTCCTCACATCCTCTTGGTCCACAGATGATCTATGCTCATGTTCAACGAACTAGTCCAACATCCTCATTTCCGTGACTTCCTCTAATAACTGTTATGATTAATCAAACTTCAAACATAAATAATCCAAGCCCTCCACTTTCTTAGCCAAATATTCAACTATGCCTTCAACATTGGCAAGCCTTTGTTCCATAAACACAAGTCTCCTTTCATTCTCTATGTTAGGTTTTCCAACCATCACCCCACATTGTTCAAGTCCACCCCCACAAGGCTATCTACTCTACTCTAACTGTCCGCAAAAACCATCCGCAAGGAGGACATCTGCATACCCCTTTCCTTTCTCCTTATGTACAAAATCAAACATGGAGTATGTCTTTAGAAAATGGCCAAATTGTTCATGTGAGGAACAAGTGTTTCCTTTTCCTTCCCCATGAACTCCTATCCAAAAACAACTTCAAAATCATCCATGGGAAAAATGGTGAAACTCATCCTTCTGCACGAGTCACCAAGTTTCAATGAGACATCCTTGGCTACACCAACAACCCTCTCTACACCTATGTTTACTGTCTTGAAGGTTGTGTGTGTTGGTTCAGGTTGCAACCCAATCCTTTTCACTATATCCTACCTCAAGAAGTTATGAGTCACCCCACTGTCCACCATGGTTGTCACTAACTTCATGTTGAGTTCAACTTTCACATAACAAATTTTTATCTCATCTTTCTCTTTGCTCTATGTGGATTCACCTTCCATGACAACCTTCCATGACAATGTTAAATACATACAAGACCCCAAAATATGGGTTTTATGCCTTCTCTGAAGCATTTGACTTTTGTTTCAAGGGATAATTATTCACATAATGTTTCTTGGCACAAATCCAACAAGAAATCATCTTTTTCTCTTTTTTTGCATCTGTTTGCTTGGCATTATCCTCACTTCCATTGGATGTCTTTGTCTTTCCTTTGTCCTTTCTCTTACCTTCCCTTGTTGTTGCTTCTCACCTTAGGTGTCCTCATTGATCCTAGGACCTATCTTGGGGTCACCCCTAAAGTCCAACAATTTATATGTCGCGGAGATGGTTGTCACATGATTTTTCATGTACTGGCGTCGCAAATCACTTTGCACCTATGGTTGTGGACCATTCATGAAGTGAAAAAGTTTTTCTTCTTACGACATGTCTTTGATCTCCAACATGAGCCTAGTGAACTCCTTGATGTATCCTTGGATCTTAACAATGTGACTGAGAGACAACAACTGATTTATTGCGATCCACGCTTGGTTTCCTAGACCAAACTATGTCTTCAAGGCTACCTTCATCTCTACCCTATTTTTTATCTTCTCAAGGGTTCTCCAAGATGCCAAGTATTCCACCCAATTCCTCCATTAGAGCTTAGCAGTCCCTGTGAAGAAGATTGTAACAACATTCACCTTATCTTTGTCTGAACTTCTGTTCAACTGCTCCAAGTACTTCTCAATGTCCCAACAAAAGTTTCAAAGAAACTTAGCATTGTGATTATCATCGTATGGATCATGTTGCTTTATCTTGATCCTCATCAGCGTGAAAATAAATCTCCATCCATTGGCCAAAGATTGTTTCAACAATTTGATGGTGTCATCTTGATCCTTCAACTTCTGTGTGACCAAGGCAAGAGAATCCTCTATTGCATTGAGTCTATCATGAATGTTGTGGTCAAGGTGCAAGTAATCAAGTTTGTGGTTACCTGAAACTCCTGGATGAATTCATTAAACCCATGCTTCATCTTTCCTATCTTAGTCTCCATATGTTCAACCTTCTCACCATGCTAATACATTGTGTCCATCATCTTCTCAAGAGTCCTTTCCAAGATAATGAGTCGATCCTTCATTTTTCTTGTCTTGGGTTCCTTCTTGGTGTTACTGCCATCTGCATGTGACCTAGCCATGGATGGCCCTCCATGTATCTTCTCTCTGTGAAAAAGGGTTCGTCCAAGGCACCCAAGAATTTGTCTCAAGACTTCTTCAAAATTTTGCGATGAGTTTTGTGATGAATGCTTCTGCGATCAGGTCTGCACCAAGTGTTGTGACAAGTCTTGTGTAAGTCCACCTTGCCCAAGTTCTCAGTTCACCCTAAGAACTTTGTGCCTGGTCTTCTCAAGGGGTGCGCACAAGTCTATTGAAAACTCACGGCTTCATTCACAACTCGACACTTCACTTCCATTGCAAACCAAACCACTAAGTTTGTTTCTAGACTATCTCTACGATAGGTAAGTCCACTTGTTTGAACCTTCGCCAATCCCATGCCCAAAGTGTCTTATAAGTTTTCTCTGATACCACCTGTCATGACCCCACATGATGCATGCTCAGATATTTCGATTGTGTACCTCTTGAGAGCGTGTGACATTGCGACGATTCTTACTTCGCTGCTTGGTAACACTAAGAATACTTTGTCTAGACTATGCCTCTTCACCTAGAGCATACCCATACTCTGTTCTAGGTTACAAGGTAGTCACACTCTAACCCTATGTAGCTCACTTGTATACTTAGGAAATCTTGTTAACAACTTAACACTTAGTCATTTAAGCATACATCCAAGAACATGTGAAACCAAGAGAACACTTGAAAAAACAAACAAGAGGTACACACATAAATAGTGTGGGTGGCATAAGATGTGCCTAACACCCGACTAAGTCTTATTATTGCAAAACATTTACATATGAGAACTATCGTCTTGGTTACAACTTGGGCATAGTCACACGACTCGCCTCACCTCACAAAGAAAATCATACATAGATTCATCACACCAAGACTCTATCACAACCACTTTCACAACCTCTATGGTGTGCCCTAGACATGCGCCCCACCACAAACTTATTGTCCCTTCTATGTCACAGACTTCACCAAGTTAACAGAAAATTTAGTTCTAACTCATATCATACCTCCCACAGACCTGCGTTCAGACTTCCCCAAACTCTCCTTGTGCGTCCCACCCTTGGCTACTTGTCTTCCATCTTTGCAACTCTACCTCATTTCTATCTTGCCTCATAACTTTTCCTCAGTTGCTTGACTTTCTCTCTATGCCTTCTTGCTCAATTTTCTTCCTTGGTTGAGTTCCCTTGTTCTTATATGGACTCGAAATGTCACCTTCACAAATCGTCACATCCTTTGGGTGATTCGCGCCCCTTCACAGACCAATATTCTCAAATGAACTGGCATTCCCCTTCGTAGACCCAATGCACCCAAATGAACCTGTGCACCCATTAACCATCACATCTCTTGGACCGACACGCCCCATCCTTGGGCACACATCCCTTGTCTCGTGCTCTTCCTTGTGTCGATCGACATGATTTTTTGTGGGTGTGCTAATGGGGTCATTCAACCTCTCCAATGCAGCCATGTTTCCAAGGGAAGGCGGGTCTACTCCTTGGGCACACACCCAAGTCGTCTCATCCTTTCCCAAACAGAACCCAAGTATCCATCAACTGCCACAAGGAAAGTAAGGTGTGTGCCCTTTTGGTGCCACACGTCACCATCGTGTGCCCAAGGTTCTCCTACCCACACCCACATGTCATCGTTTTCCCAACTGATCGCATGCCCCTTCTGTTCTCTTTCCCGATTCATCCCCAAGTTTTCCCAAGGAGTGTGTGCACTCGCTAGGTGTCATAGGAGGCCTTACAACTTGGTTAACAATGGGCAATTTGTTCATATGTTATTCTTGCCAAATTGGATAACAATAAGAACAATAGAAGGATCAAAGCATGGGAAGAACACATAAAAAGTGTAGTATGTCTTTCATTAGCACTTTTGATTTATGAAATTCATGCCATAAATTTCATAAATAAAATAAATCTTCAATATGAAGACACTTAGATTTATGTCATGAATTGTATAGATCAATTAAATCTTCAATATGGAAGTGTGAATAAACACACTATGCATTGATATGTCACCACATCTTTGGGAATATGGACAGGTATATTTTGATCATTAAAATAAAGGAAATCAAACATATGTAGAAATGGATTTTTCTTAAGATAAGGGAAATTAGTGAAAAATGGGAAATGATCCGCACTTCTATATGCGAAATTTAAAATGCAACAACATAATAGATTGGCACATAAGAATAAAATGTTGCACAATAAAAAATACATAGAGAATGAAAGAGAACAATATTAGAAGTGAGAAGAAGTGACCATTCATTGTATTGAAGCAAGAAGACATCCTTTTTATCAGAATGGGCGATTTTCTCTTTACAACAACAACAAGAGACTTGCTGCTTTATTTATGAATGATAGGCGTTGTTTCGCTTTTTATTTTCGTTAACTGACTAACGAAAAAATCATGCTAATTATTTTTAGGAACTGCTCTGCTCAATGGGCACCCTCTTTGGTGGCCCAATTCCTCCCTGTTTAGATCCGGAAGCGTTCCCGCTTCTGCCAACAAATGAGGAAATTTGCATTGCATTCTCTCTAATGCTTTCTCAAACTATGTCAGGATCATATCTGAGTGGGCGCAACTGATGATGGTTTCCTCTGAATTGGTGTTTGTCCCACAAGATCCATACACGAGCTTCTGGGTGAAAGAACAATGGCGTGTGAATTTTATGAGGCCTTTGTTTTGCACGCTATAGTGTAGTTGGTAATGCATTGGCTAAGTAAAGATGGAACTGAGTGAAAGTGTGGGTATAACATTATGCTAAGTGTTGTTCTTTTTTTTTTATGTCCAGACCCCACTCAATACTAATTGACCTTCACTTCATTATTTGTGTCAATATTTCCCTTAAATACAAGCTCCCTGGAATAACAACGAGTGTGTCCAATACACCATGTCTAATTAACTGCTCTAACTAAGAAGGGATGCCTTTGCAGATGATTTTTCCTTGCTATACTGCATTTGTAAGAATTTTGTTTGGCTCAAGATTTCTCAATAATCTGTTTGGAAAAAGAGGAACTACTAGGAAAAGTGTTATAATATGATGGCACTTGTGGTGGAGTACATAACCTACCGGCGAAGACTACTGGAACAAAATCTTGTTTTGGCATAAGAAATATTGGAGATGCACAAGGAGAAAATGAAGGTGGAGTAGAAGAGGCTTTCAAAATGAGATCAATGGTGTGCTAAATAGAGCAAGACGGGGGCAGTCCCATGGGTTGGGGAAAGGAATTGGCAACTTCTAGGAGCGGGGAAGCCATGTCCCAAGGTGTTGGGTTGGTCAGATGGTCTAGTTTAATTGAGCGAACCAAACACAAGGAAACATATTTGTTCATATTTACTTGCTTAATGACTACTTATTCGTTTAGAGGTTGTGTGGAGTGAGGGGTAGAGGAGGTGAGAACATAGGCGCACCCCTCATGTTGCAGGTGGTATTTATGGAATTTAACATGATAAACAACGTTTTTGGGCATGTTGGTAGGGGAGTCTAAGTAACAGATCAACACAATATAAAGGAGAAACATCACACACCATAATATCCCGGAAATGACCAATAATGAAGGTCAACGCATAACACAGGGAGACAGTGAGGTGTGGGCCTTCCTTTTCTACCCATCCGAGTTGATATGGTTCGAGGTGTGGAGTAGTTGGGAGTTGTAGGCATTAGACCAAATCCTAGGAAATGAGGTTCTTTTGGCTTCCATTGTCTAGGATGAGAGTAGCCAGTTCATGCTTAATTTGACAATTGTGGGTAAATAGGGGCACAGGAGAGGTGTCGTGTTCATTGATGGTCATCATAATTAGAGATGGGTCAACTTTTGTAGGATTTGCAAGAGAAATGACTTCAAGAGGGTCAGGGGAATCAGATTGAGTGACCTCTGCAAAAAGAGTTTTTTGGGGGCAAATGTTCTGAAGTGCTCGACAGTCGACAGAAGCATGCAAGTTGGTCTTGTGGAAGGTATACCGGGGCGTCGTTCGAGGTGTGGAGGTGGAAGTAGGGGTAACCTGAGAAGGGCCAATAGTAGAAGGGTTATATCTGGGTTGGTGTGAGTGGATTTGAGGAGCCACTTTATGTTCGACGTCCAAGGCCCTAAGAAAGGCCTTGTCTAAGGAATAACTCTCAAACAAATAAACTTCATGACAGATGCTTAGCAATAATCCAGAATTGAACTTGACAATCAACACCNCAATTTGCAGAAGATGTCGATGTATCCTTGTATGGAATGATTGGCCAGTTGTTGGAGCTGTAACCATCTGGCAAGGAGGTTCCAACGATATCCTGGTTGATAAAAGCACTATTTGAGAGCCTCCAAAAATCCATTCCACGTCGTAATGTGTGATATTTGTGTCTCAATAGGGGTGCATGTGTCCATGACCCATGAATAAGTCTCCAGTTGAGTGTCCCACCATGTCTGCTTAATTCCCTTGAGCTGCAGACCGATGATCTGAAGCATCATGTCTTCTGTCATCTTAAGACATGTATGGAAGTATGTGGAAAGACTACAAAGCCAAGAGTCAACATTCTCTCTATTTATTTGGCATGCAAACTTCGGTAATTGGAAGCACGTATCGAGTTGCATGGGTGTCAGAGCTCGGCGTTGTTACAGACAGGGTAGCTCTTGGAAAGCCATATTTAAATCCTGAATTGGAGCCGTGGCAGTGGATGTGGAATCCTCTGTAGATGACTCTCTTCGCGGAGACATAATTTCCATTCACCATGAATGTCGATCTGTCATTGGATGTTGGAGAACGATGAAAGATGAACGTGTTGGAAGCCCTGAGGAGGGAACACTGGAAGTCCTTAGAAGGATGCCTGGATTTGAGATTTTTTTTTTTTTGGATGGCTTCTCTTCTGAATTTCATGGTTGAGTAGAAGCTGGATTGGATAGAGGCTCTGATGCCAATTGATCTGCAATTCTATATGCAAAATTTAAAATGAAACAACAAAATAGATTGGCACATAAGAATAAAACGCTGCACAATACAAAATACACATAGAATGAAAGGGAACAATACTAGAAGTGAGAAGAAGTGACCATTCGTTGTATTTCAAGAAGAAGACACCCTTTTTATCAGACTAGGCGATTTTTTCTTTACAACAACAACAAGAGACTTGTTGCTTTATTTCTGACTAACAAGCGTGGTTTCACTGTTTATTTTAGTTATCTGCCTAATGGAAAAATCATGCTAATTATTTATTAGGAATTGTCTTGCTCAATTGGACTGGCGAGGGCAGTTTCCAATAGAAACTACTAGGTGAAGGGAGATGGGTGCCCTCTTTGGTGGCCAAGGAAATTGGTTCTAGAAGAGTGACCCTTGGAGATGTAGATGTGTATCAAAAATTCTGAAATCAATTTAAACTTGCAACAAATCATAGCAGGACAAGGAGGCACCTGTAAATATATCATCCATTCTTAATGTCAAACTTGAAATTATCAATTAAATCATAATCTACTTTTGCTCTAGGGGTTGATTTCTAGATTCACAAATGCAATTTAAACAACAAAAATTTGTGATTTCATGCAGATTTATATTGTGATTTGAACTTGTGAACTCTTATAAGGAAATACGTGTTCTTAACCATTAAGCCCACTCAAATTATATATTAATCTATTTTTAAATAATTAATTTT
>SNQJ01S0031052.1:0-15012 GCA_010110895.2 Picea sitchensis | reverse complement strand
CAAAAGTATAATAAAAACCATATTCGATACTTTGCTTGGCCTTCACGGAAGAAAAAGCACACCATTTTGGATGGATGGGATGCATGTATGGTTACTACTTCAATAGATTTAATCACATCATACTTTTGTTCCGTTATCATATCCACGTGGAAATATTAATCATTTGTGTTGACGTGAAGGGGAAGGCAATCGCAAAATGAATGATTGCTCTTCAGGGGAAGCTTCCACTTACGTGTTTATTATTGTTTTTTTAGCACTGGTCTTTGAATATGCAGCACTACCATTCTTGATCAAATCTTAAAATATTTTCGAAGATTAAAATTTTATAATATAAATTAAATAATTTTTTTTAAATATTAAAATTAATATTTTGTATATATTAATAAAATAAAAACTTTCTCAATTTTAAAATAGAATACATATATTTTTATATTTATAAAATGCACACTTTTCTATTGAAATTATATGTTATTTTTTTATATAAAATAATATTAAGTTTTCTTTATATTAAAATATCTCTATAATATAAAATTATAAGCAAAAAGTTAAAAATAAAGGTAAATACTGACTGCAACGAGAATTTGTATATGATACCCAATATTAAATTTAAAAGTAATCATACTTTGTTTTAAGATTTTATGGAATTAAAAGTAATCCTACTTTTATTTTAAGATTTTATGGAATCTTTTTCTGATAAAGAGTTTTAAGTAGTTTCCAAGAATTTGTATTAAAGGTAAATATTGACTACAACGAGAATTGTATATAATGCCATACGTATACTTTCCAATATTAAAAGTAATCATACTTTATTTTAAGATTTTGTAGGCTAACTAGTGAGTAATTTTTTTTTTTTAGAATTTTGTATTTTTTTTTTTTTNTGAATTTCATTAGATTTTTAGGGGCAATTTTTTATCAAAAGTTTTTCCTATTTTAAACTAATCTAGATATTCAAAAAATCTATCAAACTAGACCAGACTGGTTGTTAGATTTCATCATTGAAGTACATGATGTGAAATATAGCATGTCGTCATGGATGTGACATCATCCTCCAACATTCCCTCTAGATATGAGTGTGATGAATCACATACATGTTCTTGAATATACATTCAGTTCTGTCAAACATCTCTCTACCTTGTTATTTCAAAATAAAAAGAATGAAGACGCAACCGCTCCCTACTGTCTTTGCATATTTAGTTTCTGATGTAGTTTATTCACTGGTGGAGATTCCTCTGTGATCCAAGCACTTGGAGGGTTTGTGCCAAGCAGCAGCACTGGTTTGGGATTCGCCCATATCCTTGTGCTAAGCTTTTCGCTCATATCTTTTCAGTTTAAGTGGCCATAGCATGGGAAATTTTGGCTCCCGCCCACGAGATAGGAATCCCAGTCAAATTTGGAATCACTCGGAGCCTCTTATAGTGCAGGTGTTTTGAAAAAAATTATCTTCATTCTATACTGAATACAATTCATGCTCGTAGATTGGGTTTCATAGGTATTTATTTGAGACTTAATGGCTGTGTGCAGATTTGGGATCTGAAGGTTAACTGCATCTGCGAGGGATGCAAGAAAACGTTCACGAAAGTTCTCCAGAAAATCGATGGTAAGAAACGTTGGGATCAGGCATGTTTCCATATAATTAGTTTTGTTTTTGTTGTAAGTGCAGGTCGCGTGTTCGAGGCTCGCTATAGATGTTTAGTAACCATATGGCTTGCTATAGATGTTTAGTAACCATATGGCTTCTTGTTGCAGGTGTGCAGACTGTCACTATTAATGCTTACGAGAAGAAGGTGACAGTGAAAGGATATGTGACTTCAGCCGATGTCTTGTTGGAGAAGCTAGAGAAATCCGGGAAGTATGCGGAGTTGTGGCCGGTGGCTCAGAGCGAACAGCAGCAGAACGAGGCCAAGACTCAGAAGCAACGCGAAGAGCAGAAATCGGGCGAAGATGTCGGTGATGATAAGAAAGAACATGCAACGATGGCTCAAAGCGAAACGCAGAAGAAGAAACCCAAGGATTCGAAGCAACTGACAGAGCAGAAACCGGGAAACGATAGCGGTGGTAATGAGAATGACAATGTAGCGGTGGCTCTGAGCAAAATGCAGTACAAGAAGCTTAAGACTCGGAACCAACAGAAAGAGCGGAAATCGGGCCGACACGAAGGTAAGAAAATGCTTTCCAACATCTGAAAATAAGTTAATATGGTAACTTATAGGGAAATAGACTGTGCATTATAACGGAGGGATAACAGAAGACTTTTACACATAATGTTAGCAGATCAAAGAATCCACAAGAATACACAGACCACTGCACAATAATCACAGTCTATGTACTCACTCGCTCCTCAAAATACTCACAAGAACAGCAGCAGAGACAAGTCCCTGACTGGAAATTCAAACTCGTAGTTATCTATCATTTCTCTAATCCTTACAGTACAATTACCAAAACCCATTACTCTAAATTGACACACAAACCCAAATAATGGCGTTCAACCCAGTTGCAATGATCTCTAGCTTGTCTACACATCACTTCTGAGCGTACACAATCCCTTTCCCCGTTTCACAGAGACAGGCTCGTCTCGTTACACAGAGAGAGGTTGGGCTCTTTATATACAAAGATCACAATTAGTTACCATCCTAAATTACTGAACCATAATAAGCCTAGCATTTATACCCCTAAGTTTAGGGATAGTTAGAATGACAACACGAGCATCATAAATTCCTTAACAGAAATGCAAAAATACCCTAAATTAGGTTTAGGGCTACTTGGAATGATCCACTAACATCGTAGCTGCCACGATTTTGGGAAATCGGACTCACGACACTACTAGCTGGAATAAAAACACGAGCATCCTAAATTCCTTTACAGAAAAGCATTAAACCCCTAAATTTAGGGCTTGTTGGAATTACACCAATAACATTGAAGGTGGAATAACCACAGGAGCATCCTACATTCCATCAGAGAAATACATTAAATCTCTACATTCCATCAGAGAAATACATTAAACCTTTAAATTTAGGGCTACTTGGAATCACACCACCAACATCGAAGCTGCCCCCTGCCCCGGGCTAGTTGGAATCACACCACCAACATCGAAGCTGGAGCATCTGAGTGGGCCCAATGGTTAAGAACACGTGTTATCTCCGGGGAGGTCACAAGTTCAAAACCGGCGGGGGTAGAGATGTTCATATTGACCCGTTGTGACAAGGCTGGAAGGGTAGACGACCATTCTGGTTCAGATGGTGTGCCCCAAGATTATAGGAAATGATGATTTTTTTGGGGGATATTTGCCCCAAATCCATTCAGTGTCTTGGGAGTTTTTCAGCATGCTCAATCCATTTCTGCATTCAGAAATGAATTTTGAACAAAAAATAATGACTCGTATAAATTTATATCGCCAGATTCTTGCTAAAAAGATAATTTCTTAGAACAGCTAACCAAAACCATAACAACTAAGAATTTCTATTTTTATTTTGTAAATAAGAAGAAATTGATGAAAGAGTATATGTGATGTTACAATATCTTATGTGGAAACTAATCAGATATAAACACTTAATTTGATATGAAAATTTAAACAATTGTTAAATTTTCTAACATAACAAATAAATTCTTATATAAAAAATGTTTTAAAACACCATATCATAAAAATAATAGGGTAGGTTGAAACATCTTCAAAATAAATGAAATGAGATAAAAACCTAAAAAGTTTTTTCTTTTCTAACCCTACAATGCCTCCAATAAACATAAACAAGAAAGCTTTATTAGATAATTTTTACCACCCTATCTTCCAATAAACATAAACAAGAAAGCTTTATAATAATTTTTACCACCCTATCTCTTTTTTTAACAAGTGTGTATTTTCAATAGATGATGGGCAAGCAGAGAAAGACGCATTATTCACTGAGCGGCAAGTAGTGTTTAAGATGGAAACACTCGTAGCTGCTACTAACAATTTTCACGATGATAACAAGCTTGGGAAGGGAGCATTTGGCCCTGTGTACAAGGTAACATTGGCTATATCTTAGACCCCGTTCGACGCAGATCTCTGGCTTGAAAACAAATATATAGTTTAGAAAGACAATTAAGATTTACTAGACAAAATCATTTACACTGAGCATTTGTCTGAATTTCTCTCAGGGAACTACGAACGACGGAAAACAAATGGCTGTGAAGAAGCTGTTGTCAACATCTAGTCAAGGAAGAAAAGAATTTTTGAATGAAAAGCTTCTGGCCAAAGTTCAGCATCGGAATATTGTGAACCTACTAGGCTGTTGCAAAGAGGGATCACAAATGTTTGTTGTTTATGAGTACTTACCGAATGGGAGCCTTGACAAATTCCTATCAGGTGAGTCAATTCCACTCAATTATGTTATATGAAGATAAAAGGCACTGATGTATCAATCCAGATAGTTGGGTGTTGAATTGGTGTGTTCAATGCATGGATACAGATGCAGAAAAACGCAAAGACCTTGATTGGCAGAAGCGTTACAACATAATCCTGGGAATAGCTCGTGCGCTTCACTATCTTCACGAGGATTCTCAACTGCGGATTGTTCATCGAGATATTAAAGCAAGCAATATTTTGTTGGACGAGAAACTGAATCCTAAGATAGCAGATTTCGGCACTGCAAAAGTTTTCCCAGAAGATGACACTCACGTCAGCACAGGGGTTGTTGGAACTCCGTAAGATTTAACACAATCATCACAAAGTTATTAACAATTAGGATGCATGCATAAAAGCTATTAACCATTAGGGCTGCATGCATTTAGAATATGTTTACATCGTAAATTACTTTTCTTTTTCGTTTTAATAAATGTTTTACATAAGTATTTGGAAAAACGCATAAATAATTCCTGTGTCCACACCATTTTCTATGCATAATTTTTTTAAAGAAAATTGAGAATATTGTAGTCGCACTTCATGACATCCTTGGTTTGGAATTTACATTCTCGGTTTAGTTATTATCTTCTAGGATCTAGCCCTACAGTTTCTTCTGCAAATAATTTGACTTTATCATCGCTCAACTCCTAAAAGTTCCCTCACACTATCTTTTCCATTGGAATTTTAATATGCAGTGGGTATATGGCACCAGAGTATTTTGGGGGCGAGCAGTTGTCTGTAAATGCAGATGTATATAGCTTTGGCATTGTCCTCCTGGAACTTGTCACCGGAAAAAAGATATCATCTGAAAAGGGGATGCTTTTAGGATGGGTGAGATACTCTCATACTATTCTCGTTGTATTTCCCTCTGAGGATATCTTCTAACGGGTTTCACTGATCTATTTTGATATGATATGAATTCTTCATCTGTCGACTTGTAGACTAATTTATCAATAAACTAAATTAAAACCTACATTATGGATCTCTCCATCATGTATATATATTTTATGAAAATTTATGAAAATGCAGGTATGGAATTCATACAAACAAGGAAAAAGTGTGCAGACGATTGATCCAGCAATAATTGAAACATGCGATAAGGAGCAAGCCTTGAGATACATTCATGTTGGCCTTTTGTGTACACAGGCCGATTCATTGCGTCGCCCACCAATGTCAAAAGTTACTGCAATGCTTTCAAATTCTTTGACGTTACCAGTTGCCACAAAGCCACCGGTATCACTTTCTCCATCTAATTTGTCATTTCTGACTCTTTTGGTTTCAAATATGAGATTTGATGTATTAAATTTATGTATAATGAAGATGAGATATAGATCATCTTCCTCGGAGATCCTTGGAGTTTTATTTACAGTAGTTTGTTGTCTACAAGTGTGGAGCTTGGAGTTTTATTTACAGTAGTTTGTTCTCTACAAGTGTGGACGTGTATTTGATTGTTTTATGTCATGAAAACAGTGAAAATGGTGGTAACACTCTGCGTTTTGAATAAGGATGGGAATATGTCAGTATTGATCTTTTGTCGAAGAGGGTTGGGCAAAAAGAAAAAGGCTAAATAAAATAAAAAAAACTGTGAAAATTTAGTAATTTTCCATAAGTTTTATTAAGTTTTCTAGTTTTGGTTTTTAGAGGAAATAACAGAGTGTCTTATAAATAGTTTAAATAGGTTTAAACAATTCAAAAGGATTTAAACAGGTTCAAATCTAGATAGGGTAGGGATATTCTGTATACTTTAACAGTTAAATAGAAATTGTATCTAGTTTGACGGATTCAAATCCAAATGACCAGGTTATGTACAACTTTACTTTAACATTCAAATTCTAGTTTGACTATAACATTCAAAATTCATTATTATTATTATATTAAAAATGCGAGAGTCATAGATTTAGGAGTATATGTTAAAAATTTAGAAATATATAGCAAATTTGTCCAGAATTTGTGCCTTTGAAAATTACTTCAAAGGTTCGAGTTGGTGTGCTCATAAAAGAGGGAGACAAAGAACCAAAACAGCGGAAAACTGTGAATATTTACCCCAGGTGAATGTAAACTCTGTTCTCTCATAGTTTTGGAGGTGAAATTCCGCTCGAAATACCCCAAATAGAGGTGGCAAAGGGTGGCCGAAAATTATATTAAACTAAATTAAATCTCAGTGTTCACAGCTCACTATAAATAACCTAGAAGAATAAATATCTGAGCATAGATATCCCATTCAAGCTCGGGAGGATAAATTTATGACCTGTAAGCAACTTTAGAAGTCATATCTTCAGCTTTTAGATCTGTCTTTACTGTAAATGTTTTTGTTATTTTGAAAGAACAATGTTTTTCAATTCGGAGCACCATGTACTGTTGTCTTTGACTCTACGTTCATGCTTTACTTGGATGGTTTCTGCAGAAACATTCGTTTAGATGTTTTGAATGGTGCTCTGATTTCTTTTTCCTTTTAAATATTTGTAATTCCAGGGCGTGTAATGTGCTGAGGAGAAAATTGAATGCTCTGGATGGAGCCATGTGACAGCTATGAGGTGGAAAATGGCAAGCCTACAATGTGAAAAATTGATGCTAGGTCATTTAATTAAGATCGAACACGGGCTCTTTTCTTAGAATTTAAGACTTATTTTTTTCTAATAAAGTCACATACTGTATAAGTGACTTAGTAATTAACATTAATAGGTTCAATGTTGTTAGAGGATGGTTGACATATCCTCTCCATTACTAATAAGTTAGATTTCAAAAAAAAATCATACAATAAAGTTGTAGGCTATTGTATTGTAGGTATGTATCAATTATTTATAATATCATGTGTGTGGAATTGGTGTAGATATCTGCCAATTATTTATAATATCATGTGTGTGGAATTGGTGTAGATACTGAATTTTTAATTGTGTTTTTTTTTCAATTCATTTACAACAATTTCTTGTTTAGTAGTTAACTTTTTTTTTTTGAGAGTTTGATATTGTTAAGGAATTGAGGAAGAGATCAATATGAAGAGATTTTGTATTCTTGCAAATTTCTCATCATGTTTTTAGAGATTCAGAAATAAAGAGTAAAATAGGAAAAATTGATATTCTAGCAATTACTTAATGCTGAACATTTTTATTCAGAATATTTTAGAAATTCATGAAGCTATATAATAATTATTTATTGATAGTGTATTTATTGAATGAATGCTTTATAAAAAAAACTAAGCATTTTCATTCTCTTACTTCCTTCATTGAACAACTTCTCAACTTCTTGTTTTCCAAGCCATGCATTACATTTTAATAATGGCTTACCCTTCCAAGATGGCTTTTGGTACAATGGCTACATTTTAACATTTTATTTGGGCATTATAGAATGCATTTCAATTCCATATTTAGAGTTCTTCCAATAATGTTTGAATTTTGTTAGCTTTATTTATAAATATTTTAGAACAAAAATATATTGTTAATTTAAATGCATAATAGTTGTAATGCATGATTGCATATCAATTTATTTTTTACCTATCATAAAATTAGTAAAAGTTTGCATAAATTAAAGGGAAAATGGAGCTCGAGACTATTAGGAACGTGACAACTAGGATTTTCCCTAGCAATGAGCCAATATAGAGAATGACATGTTCTACCTTAATGCATAGCTCTTTCTTGGTAGCCAACACAATCCTTGTCTCGATCGCATTGGCTCTTGTAGCCTTATAGATTCCCCCCTCAATCATGGTAGAGTTGGCCTCCTCTCTTTCATTGATCCAGGTGGATATTGGTGGCCACCCACCTATTCCAACTGGCTCCTAGTGTCCTTTTTTTGTTCAACACGTTCTTCTGTACTGCTTTGTAATTGTGGGTTCTACACTTCTGGGAATGTTTGAAGCCCCACACATTCTCCAGGTGGATACGATTGGCCTCTCGCCTAATCCAGCTGCCTTATTTTGTATCTTTTCATGTTAGCACATCTTGTTGTACTTCCAGGGCCATTTTGGGGCCCTAAACGTTGTTTTTTTTGGCTCGCCACAGTGAAATTGTAGATGGAGTCAAAGTTTGACAATAGAATGTGTATTTCTATGAAAGGCCTTTCCAATGAGCTATCACACGCCTAAAACAGAGGTCGTATGCAAAAGTTACAACCCTTGGAAGTTGAGGTACCAAATTACATTAACTTACCCATAGGGCCCACATGACTTTTGGCGTTTCACCTTCTAGGGTTAGGTTTTTGGATGCCAAGGGTTTTGGCATTCATGAGTAATATCAAAAAGGCCTTTGGAGCCTCATTGTAATCCATTTCTGCTTAGATGGATACGCGTAGCATCCACATCTCTTCTCAGAGATAGCTACCACCATTCGAACAAGTGTTTTAGTTCAACAGTTTTACAGTTTCAGCCTATTTCATTATTTAATAGAAGATATTATTCATTGGATATTTGTGTTATTTTTCATATCTCTGTGTTTATTGTATTCAGTCTGTTAATCAGTTCATTCCGCTCCTAAATCCGGATCGGAGGTAACAAAGCGGTATGCTCTTCATTTATTTTTCTTTGTGCATGTCCCCGACAAGATCTGGGTACAAGAAGTTGGGACTCGAACCAATCGATCCATTACAAGAGCGGCTGCGTTGAGCCCGACAACAACTCACGGGGGACGAAAAGAAATATGGAGCAGAAGATTCTATTAAAATGTTGCTCGAGGAAGCCCTCGCGTGACAAAGGAACGAAATGATGGAAAACTTTGAGCAGATCCTTTGATGGCTACCCATAGGAGAAGCATCTTCATCAAGCGGGCATGCAAGCGCCTTCAAGGTATAGGTAAATTTTGATATTCCATTATTTGAAGGACTGGTAGATGTGGATGTTGTAGATAAATGGTTGAATCTCCTCGAAGGATATTTTTTGGTCCACAATTTTTCCGATAGGGAAAAGATCACTTTTACACTCCTTGAGGCCGTTCCCCATGTTAAAGACTTGTGGGATATTTACTCTGAGCAAAGGGCTGTGGAGGAATCTACAATGTTTTTGGTGGCCCCTACATGGGATTCCTTTCGGGACGCCATTAAAGAACAATACTACCATGTTGGAAGATACGAGGACCAATACACTAGATGGACCACCCTACATCAAGAAAGGGACCAGACAGTACCAAATTTCACCAATATTTTCCATACCCTATGCACCAAATTGGATATCAAAGACTTTGAGTGTCATTTGGTGCTCAAATACCGTGGTTGTTTGCATAGATACATTCAAATAGAAATGGAGTTCCTGGACATCGTCTCATTGGGCACGATTTATAGATATGTTGTCAAGATCAAGCAAAAATTTAAGTAGAAAAGGCGAGAGTTTGGATCCGCAAACCCCTCACAGTTGAAGTAGGGAAAAATTAGCCCAACCCACACATCAAGGGACCAATTCGAGATGGTCGCCCTCATGACAACCATTCTAAGCCACAACAAAAATAGGGAAATGAGAAGACGAAGAAGGACATGGGAAAATGGTGTGAGTACCATAAATTTCCTTGGCACAGCACTGAATAATGTTGCTCCAAGCAGTCCCTCGTGGTCGAGCTGAAGGCTTCCAAGTCAGACGTTGATTCTGATTCCGAGTCAAATCCCGAAGGAGGGAAGCAAATTATTGATGCTGAACCCAGTGCCACTTTCTCTACTACCAAAGTCTAGCTAAGCGAACCAGAAGAACTAGAGGAAGGGAAATGCCTATTTCACTCATAGATGTCGGTCAAGGTGGCTCCACTTCATTTCATTGTCGATAGCGGTAGTCAGAAGAAACTGATTTCAGCAGAGGTCGTCAAGCGACTGGACCTACCAACGACACCGCACCTACAACCCTACACCATCGGCTCACTTTGCCAAGGAAGATATCTCTGTGTCAGCCAACAATGTCGTTTTCCCTACGACATCAAGCCTTCCAAAGATGAGGTACTATGTGATATTTCTCCCCTTGAAGTTTGTGATGTTCTCTTAGGACAACCATATTTGTGGAAGCATCATGCAGTGTATGAGTCTAGACCCCGCAATGTTATTATTACTTTGGGTAGACAATTGTACAAGATCCTAGAGGTAGCGTTGCCTACTGCTATTTCTTTAATCTCTGCTAAGCAATGCAGTAAGGTCATTTCACAAACCGGGAAGTTCGTCTTCTTTGTAATCCATGCTCATAGTAAGCAGAAGGTCGTCGCCACATCCGTGGCCTCTACACAACGCCTTTCTTTGTAGCAAAAGCAAGTGGACAGGATCGTGGAAGAATACAGAGACATCTTCTCATCACCTGCAGAGGTACCGACACACTGCCAAGTCAAGCATCCAAATGATCTAAATCCCAACGCACCTCTACCTAATGGACCAGTCTATCTACGCTCATTGATGGAAAATGACGAAACCAGGTGTCAGATCCAAGAGATTATTCAAAAGGGGCACATCGAACCTAACTCCTCCCCCTGCAGAAGCCTGATTTTACGGGTACAGAAGAAGGACGGGACTTGGTGACTCTGCAATGATTACAGAGCCTTAAACAAAATCACAGTCAGGAACTGCTACCCCATTCCCAGGATTAAATACCTTCTTGACCAACTCAAGGGGAAAAGCTTTTCAACAAGATTGATTTGAAGTATGGCTACCACCAAGTTCCCATCGAACCAAA
This sequence comes from Picea sitchensis, assembly GCA_010110895.2. Taxonomy (NCBI): domain Eukaryota; kingdom Viridiplantae; phylum Streptophyta; class Pinopsida; order Pinales; family Pinaceae; genus Picea; species Picea sitchensis. The sequence continues at coordinate 4,009 of SNQJ01S0031052.1, read as the reverse complement.
TGATGTATGGAAGACAACCTTCAAGTCTAAACAAGGGTTGTATGAATGGCTAGTCATGCCCTTTGGCTTAACAAATGCACCATCCACTTTCATGAGGTTGATGGATGATGTATTGAGACCCTTAACCAACTCCTTTGTGGTAGTATATTTGGATGACATCCTCATGTTCAACAAAACATGGGAGAAGAACATGCGATATATTCAATAGGTTTTGAGCACTCTGCGACAACATAAGATTTAAGCCAACTTGGAAAAATGCTCTTTTGGAATGAAAAGGGTCCAATACTTGGGCTACATTGTTGACGAGCATGGGGTACATGTTGATATAGCTAAGATACAAGTCATCCGTGATTGGCCAACCCCGACCACACTAACTGAGCTTCGGATATTTTTGGGACTAGCCAACTTCTACCAACGGTTCATGTTGGGATTCTCCCATATTGCATGGGCCCTCAGCCAAGTGACCAAGGACGGTGGTAGGGCCAAGTTCGTGTGGGGGAAGGAGAAACAATGAACATTTAATTATTTGAAGCATCGCTTGTGCTCAACTCCAATAATATCCTTGCCCGATTTGCAACAACCATTTGATATTGAGACTAATGCATCTAACTATGTTGTGGGCAGAGTTTTCACTCAACACGGGCATCCAGTGGCATACCATAGTGAGACGCTCTCCGACACCACTGTTCGGAAATACCCCACCTATGACAAGGAAATGTATTCCATTGTACAAGCCTTTCGTCAATGGAAACATTACATTCTAGGGAAAGAGATGATCATACTCATTGATCACAAGCCTCTGCAGTTCATACAAACACAAGGGAAAGTGTAGAACGACCGCCATCAGAAGTGGTCCACCTACCTGCAGCAGTTCCATATCAACATAAATTATAAGGCATGTATCTCCAATCATGTCACTGACTGCCTTAGTCGACTTCCTATGGCTGCACTCACCACTATGCTCCATTCCTGTGGACATGAAGCATATGAATGGCCCCAAGTTTATCAGCAAAATCCGGACTTCACCACCACCTATCATCTCTTGGATACATGCACAACTGTCACTGATTTTCACATTCAGGATGGACTCTTATGACACCTGGACATCTTTGTGTTCCTACAAGCAAGTGTGCAAAGATGATTTGGGAAGCCCACTATAGTTGGGTGGCAGGACATTTTGGCGTGGAGAAAACTGTGGTCGTTCTTTAGAAAGATTTTTATTGGCCAAATCTTCGATAGGACGTCAACAAGTATATCAGATCTTGCACTGCCTATGCCATTTCCAAGCCAACTGTCAAGAAGAAAGGATTATACACCCCTCTTCCTATTCCCGAGAAGCCTTGGGAATCCATCTCAATGGATTACATGTTTGGGTTGTCATCCACCAAGAAAGTAAATGACTGTGTGTTTGTGGTCGTTGATCGTTTTTCAAATATGGTCATCCTCGCAGCCTGTAAGAAGAATTTCACAGCGACAAATATTGCTAAGATTTTATTCAAATGAGTGTGGGTCAACTTCGGGATACCATAGACCATCATCTTCGACTGAGACAGTAGGTTCCTCAACACCTTTTGGTTGATTCTCTTGTCTCTGTTGGACACCAAGCTCATAAAATCCACTGCTTTCCACCCGTAAACTGATGGCCAAATAGAGGTCGCCAATCAGATGATTGTGCACATCCTGCACATGTACAATTCTAAGCATCCATGTACATGGGATGAGAGTCTCCCATATGTCCAACACAGTTACAATAAGGCTCTCCATAGTTCCACCGGCCATAGCCCATTTCAGGTGGGTCTGGGATTCCAACCCTTGGGACCCGTTGATGTTGCACTTCCTCTTGCCACCGCATAGGCCGAATCTTCTCCTGATCAGTCTGTGATCGAAAAAGACACCATATTCATTGAGGGAATTCAACACATCTGCCAACAGGTTCAGGAGATTCTGCAGAAATCCAATGCTAATTACAAGCAACGCCATGATCAACATAGGGTACCACACCAGTTTCAGGTTGGCGACAAAGTTTGGTTGCATTTGCAGAAGGAGCGTCTCATTGAGCCCCATAAAAAGCTTCGCCCACTTTGTTATGGGCTTTAAACTATCACCAAGGTTGTGGGTAGCAATTCTTTTGAGATAAACACTCCACCCTTCCTTGGTCTACATCCAATATTCAATGTGGACCTCCTTCGGCCATATTTTCCCCCATTATTGGACACCTCCAAGATTACAGAACAACCGACACCAATAGAGCTCAACCCTGACTGCATGGAACAAGCATCAACTGATCAGATCACAGGTCAAGGGAACTCCCCAACAACGGATCCAACTTTATTGGGTTGTCAAGGCAAAACAACTCCTACACCAAGGCAAGTGGCTCACCCGGGGCCAAATCCAGCAGAAGTTTCCTCACCTGATGGGGGAACTCAACGCAATAGAGGCCATTGCTTCCTAAGCGGGGAGGATTGTTCCAGGTGGATATTGGTGGCCACCCACCTATTCCAACTAGCTCCTCGTGTTCGTTTTTTGTTCAACATGTTCTTCTGTACTACTTTGTAATTATGGGTTCTACACTTATGGGGATGTCTGAAGCCCCACACATCCTCCAGGTGGATACGAGTGGCCTCTTTCCTAATCCAACTGACTTAGTTTGTATGTTTTCATGTCAGCACATCTTGTTGTACTTCCAGGGTTGTTTTGGGGCCCTTAACGTTGTTTTTTTGGCTCACCATAGTCAAACTATAAACAGAGTCAAATTTTGATAGTGGAATGTGTAGCTTTCTGAACAACCTTTCCAATGGGCTATCACACGCCTAAAAAGGAGGTCGTATGAAAAAGTTACGACCCTTGGAAGTTGAGGTACCAAATTACACCAACTTGTCCATAGGGCCCACATGACTTTTAGCGTTTCACCTTCTAGGCTTATGGTTTTGGATGTCTAGGGTTTTGACATTCATGAGTAATATCAAAAAGTCCTATGGAGCCTCATTGTAATCCATTTATGCTCAGATGGATGCATGTAGCAGCCACATCTCTTCTCAGAGATAGCTACCACCATTCACGCAAGTGTTTCAATTCTACAGTTTTACAGTTTCAACCTATTTCATTATTTAATAGAAGATATTATTCACTGGGTATTTGTGTTATTCTTCATATATTTGTGTTTATTGTATTCAGTCTGTTAATCAGTTCATTCTGTTTCTAAATACAGATCATTCATGTAACATCCCCGACCACCCAAGCCAGGCCATGATACACAAGAGAATGCTTTTGTTCTCTCTGCGGAACATACTGTAACATACCCAGCATCCAACTGAGCTATGCCACATAAATTTTTCAAACTGCATGCAATTAAAATATATACACATAGAACTCTTGCGGAAATATATATATAAAACGTAAGCATACAAATACATCTTTAAATGCACGCATTCACACTGAAATAACAATAAACACATACATGCAGCATATACAGGAATACCCATAAATATAAAGACAACTATAAACATACATAGGATAAACCCATAAAAATAAACACGTAAATGGAAATGCAACATGTAAATTTCTCATACAATTGACACTTATCTTGGTAAGAATATCACCAACTGCGTGCAGACCTTCAATTGTAGTTTAACACCTTTAGGAAATCAATTCCCAACAATTCTCTCACCCAGAGAGAAATTGCTAACGAGCATGACAACCCACCTCTTCATTATCCCACGGGCATGACAACCCACTTCTTCAGTCCAACTCCCAAGCTAACCAGCTACACAAATGATATGGCTATGGATACAGGTTCATATACAATGACGTGAAGGTACAAAATATAGCTCCATGGGAGTGTGAATGCTTATGGATGATTTTCTGGATGACTGAATGATGGGAGGAATCATGGATGAATGTTCGAAAATGAACTAAGTCAAAACAATATGTATGCATGTCTCCAAATTGACACTTGTCATGTTGGGAGCTACTTTGGCCCACTTGTCCCCAACTTTGGAACTTAGGATAA
>SNQJ01S0031051.1:47195-58701 GCA_010110895.2 Picea sitchensis | reverse complement strand
CAATAGGGCTCAGCCTTGGGGACATTACAGTGTACTTTCTAGCTTATATGCATGTGCTTTAATAATTCTAGATTTGGCTTGCTTTGAAGTATATGGTTTTAGAAAAAATATATATCTTATTAAGGTAACACCCCGATGGTTGTTACAAATTCCAAGCACTCAATGCCCAATGGAGGTCCAACACACAATTCAATGTGCAAAACATACATAATATTGATCCAAAGAAAAACATGTGTGATATGTAGTCAAGACAAGATCAATAAGCCAATGGAGATGAGGGGGGTGGGCTAAGTAAAAAAACAACAACACTTAGGTTGTAATCTTTAAAAAAGATAAAGACATGGATGGGGCTAAGTATAGAGATGGACCATAAGAATGAGAGCATAATGCATCAATATAAACTCAATGTGAAAACTTCATAAGGCATGGTAAGCCACTATCCATGAGTTGAATAATGTGCTTGCATGCAAGGTTTGAAGTAAAAAGTAACTGATATAATAATTTCAAACTTAGACCATGCTACAAATTAGAACGATAATAATATATCAAGAAACCAAGAAATGGGTTAGGGTTGAGCTACCTCCCGCACACATTTTTCAATGATAATTTAGGTAAGAGACCAAGATGACCTAAAAATAAATTCCCATATTCAAAATATATGGAAGTAGTGTTGTGTGAAGGAACAAATGAACTAGTAAAGCAAAACTTCCAAATTTGAGGTTTATCGTAGATCCATAATCAAAATGACGAGTAACAACCCACTCAAAATAGACCACAACACAATGACTAACGACTTGGGCATTATTTAGTAAAGTCATAGAAGGAAAATTCAAAGGTTGGGCTATGAGCTACTCATGGTTTCACAAAATAAACACCAAAAATATATGTTCATACTTAATAACCAAACATAGTCCAAAAACTATTTTGAATTACAGTGTTAACTCAATAAGGACAAGATAAACTATAGGCACCCTCTCTTTCTTCTAAAACCTTGAACAATTCCTTCAACCAAAAACCCATGCAACCAACGATGCTCGAGAGGATGGCCAAGGCACTCTAAATACAAAGAAAAACAATTATCAACTAGTGCAAAAGGATACTCGGGCCAACATACAAAGACACTAGAGCTTGAGCTAGCAACTAAAGGAATTAAAGTGACAAAATGAGAGCCAAGGATGGGTCGAAATCCATAGAAGCCAACCAAACCAAACAACCATTGTTGGATCAAATCGAATGGTAGATCATTGTGTTGGTAAAAGCACCCATAAAACTCATTAAATTATAGTATAATGTCATAATATGGGGAGGCTTACATGGCAATCAAAGTACAAGTCAATGTGGAGTAGGAGGATCCTAAGGGAAGGTCCATAATCATATCGAAACTTTGTTATAAATTTTGAGGATTATTGGTGCAAGGTTGGTCCATCTACAATGTCAATATATTACATGTTCTATTCAACATATATCCACAACACATATCACATGCCACCTACGAACCAAAGGGTAGTTGATACAACATAAGATAGGTATACCACAACCTTGATATATGCATTATGATATGCCATGGTAATATATCAATAAAATAATCAGACTATTATATAGGAATTTGCAATATAATACAAGTGTTTGGTGGTGCATGAGGGGCCCATGGCATTAATTTTTTTTCATATAGAATTTTTACCTACAACTTCTTCAAATCACAAATCAAATCAACATGTAACCATAAGCATAGGAAGTGCACCAAAACCAACTCAGGTACCTCAATCCAATCGGTCAGAATAGGTCAAAAGTATAGCCATCAATTGGACCATGCAAGGAAAGTGTTGTGCATGTGAAATGAAAATATGGGCTACACATGGTCAACCATAACATGCAGTAATTAACCATATGATATGCATATAAGAGCTTGTAACCATACATATGAAGAGAGATAAATCACCCATTTTGTCGCTTCAAAACACACTGCCACATCCCTTCAACTACCATCCTTATGACTCTCAATGTCACTCAAGGATGGGACCCCCTTCTCATATCTTAGTTTACCAAGGAAATCATTAGGAATATAAGTTATATTAGAATTTTTTTTATGGAAGAGGGATGTCAAGAACAACTCAACTTATTGGAATCGCAACACTTTGTGATTAAATCATGTTACCCCAAATTTCGGGTCAACACATATGGTATCAATGCCTTCCTTTATTATGCAAATAGTCTCAGTTGAAAACCCTTTGGGTGGGTTGAAGATGCGTGATGAATTGAACATTTCAAATCCAAAAAAGAAAGCATCACCTCCATCTAGTTGAAGCAATGAGATCTATGGAGATGACATAATCTCCATTAGTTGCAGTCCCTTCTTATTATAGTTCGGAGCCAGTCACTCCATCAACACAATGCTTATCATTTAAAGTTGCAAAAGTAGCTAAATCGAAAATTGACCCCCACTAATTCAATTTTATAATTATAAACATTAATTAGATGTACTCCGATTAGAAATTAACCTTAACTAAGTTAATTATATAATTGTAAATTTTGTCACTCCATCAACACAATGCTTATCATTTAAAGTTGCAAAAGTAGCTAAATCTAAAATTGACCTCCACTAATTCAATTTTATAATTATAAACATTAATTAGATGTACTCAGATTAGAAATTAACCTTAACTAAGTTAATTATATAATTGTAAATTACTAAGTTAATTATATAATTGTAAATTTTGATAGATGTAAGGATAGATGAAATATAAATTATTCATCATAGATAGATATAAATAGTCGTTATAATAAAGAGTATTTTTTTATTATTATTTAAAGAAAACTGTAATAAAGGAAGAATTTTATTTTTGATATATTTATTAAAAAAAAATTGTAAGAAAGGAAGATATTGAACATGACATCTCTTTAGGAGCCTCCGAAATGAATTGGGGTACTTGCCAGCATATGAGTTTTCTAATTTCATTCCATTATTAAATAATTACTAAAGGTATTGGTGCATTAGTTTAAAGGACGTGCAAATTTCCAGCATGAAGAAAATATTTAACTTTAAAAGTTTATTATGTTGAAGGTTTATAAGGGAATTTTTTATTTTTCGGGGGTTAAAATTGGTCGTCCTCTTAAAATTGCTTCATGAACCCTATCATTACCGTCCTATCACCATCGTGCAAGTGGTTCACATGCATTCACATTTACCTTCTTTTGAGCATTTTAATGTGTGAAGACCTCGAGGAAAAGAAACTAAGATGCAACACGGAAACCAAAGGAATCTTGTTTGTTTTTTGCAAAGATTGATGTAAAATTAGTATTTTTGAGCATTTTAATGTGTGGAGACATGAAGTAAGAGATTGATTCAAGATTGGCTTGAAATGAAGACTAAATGCTGAAGTTTAGCAGATATGGTGTATGGTGTATTTTTCTCTTGTAATTTTTTGCTTGATGAAGTGTTTTGAGGTATCAAACCCCAGGGGAAGTTATAAGTTGAAGCCATGGAAGAGATGAATAGAATTTTCCATGATTTTGGTAGAGGGATAATGAGTTATTATTTTCTTTTTGCTCTATAGGCAATATCAATGGCAATAAACAAGGTTAGAAATTGGATTAAGAAAGTGCAATTAATATTTAAACTATTCTTTGTGATTGTGTAATTTTAATTAATTTTTCTATTTGTTTAATGAAACTCACTTTACTTCCCCTCTTTACCTAAGCATGAAATTTTCAAAATCATTGCATTAGTGGAGCTCAAAAGTTTATAGGAACTCAATATATGGTTCACAAACATTGAATTATGTCAGAAAAAATAGTTCAGTCTCCACAAGTTTTTGTATACTCTCAAGAATTTGGCATGAAAATACTTCAGTGGCAGGCCATCATTTGCGAGAAAAACCCCATGGAAGACGGGCATAGCTTTGTTGTTGATGTATTTAGCATCATACATGTACTTCCACATTGGCTCAATATCTAGCATGTGGAAGTCGTCCTTATTACCTCTTGGAACCTTTGGAAAATCACTTTATGAGTTAATAATTAGAGTGAATGACTTTTTAATTAATGTGAGTTTAATTAAGTTAAATACCTAATTTTTTGGCATTAGTAATTTAAGCGAGTTAATTAAATCCTAGTCGTTAGATATAAAGTGAAGGTGAGCTTTAATCGCATCCCTTGATCACTTTAGAGATCTAGGGTTTTGGATTTAGGGTTAACTCAACGTAATAAAAGGAAGCTTAAGTGAGAGGATGAGACACACAGAGAGTACATTGGAGCAAAGGAATTTTCCTCATATGATTGTGTCACATGGAGGGTGAGACACACCGAGAGTACATTGGAGCAAATAAGGACTTTTCCTCATGTGATTGTGTCACACACAAGATGAGTGAGTGAGATCTCATTGATTGGGTGGAGAAGGGCATCCATCCAAGTGGGTAGGGGTAGGGTCGAGGAAAGGAGAAAAGGGGAAATAAGGGAGAAAACAACTAGGTAGGCTAGGCTATTTGTCGGTATTGTATTTTCCTCAAATGGGCCACTATCCCATGATGGGAGCCCAAGATTTTATTTAATAAAATCAACTCAGATCTGGTTTTCCCTTTGGGGTTTTTCCAAGGGTTCTTACCTAGAAATCTTTGTGCAATGTGTATGGTTTCAGTTTTATGTTTCCGTTGTAATGTTTGGTTAATAACCTATTCAAGTGCATTTATTAATAAGAGATTTATTTGGAATAAATTTTCGGGTGTTGGGTTAAGGAATTTAACATGGTATAAGAGCCGCAGTTCTGAAGGAGAAACTAGATTTTCCAAGATCGAGATTATTTGTAGTGATAAAATATTTTATTGCGGGTGTAAGAGAAATTTTTTGCTTGCAGGCTCAACTGCGGGGTAAAGAGTTAAATCCACAAAATAAAAAAAAATAAAAAATAAAGGAAGGCATTCATACAACGTATGGTCACCATACGAGTTATACGTCGTACATTCATGTGATTTGATCTATGCGTGATGTGTAGGGATAAGGAAGTGGTCGAGGGAATAAAGTTGCAATGTGAGAGAATCCAGGCCGAGTTGAGTGGACAGGGTTGTGGCTGCTGAGATTGTGAAATTGGGTGTAAAGTGATGGCTAGGATACATAGCCGCCACCAAGTAGGAGAAGATGGTGGTAGATTTATAGGGATCATCTACATGGGAAAAGTACATGTAGACGTCAGATGCACCAAGAGAGAGTTTGTTGAGGTGAAGAGGATTCACCGGCATAGGAAGGTTCGGGTTGCAACTGGGTGTGACCAGGTGAAGAGAGGTTACGATTGACATGGGAAAGGTCAGCAATCGCCAGGAGAACCTAGTAGTCGTCGACTAAGTGAAGGAGGGGAGGGTATTGTGGGGCACGGAGAGAGGGGTAGGTTGTTGCCACATCCGCCACAAGCACCACCAAAAGGAGCCATCAGTCGTGGGTAGCAGTCACCAACCAGGACGCCAACAACTGAGGGCGTAGGTAGCATAGGACATTGGCTAGCCAACCATCGAACAACAAACTACCCAACAACTACTAAATAGGGTCGTAGAGCTGCCCAAGAACAAAACATAGGGGCCACTAGGAAGAAATATGGCCAATGAGCAGAAATAGTAGGGCAACACCCAGAAAGGACTTGGGAAATCTAGAGAAGTACCCGGATAACCACGGAAAGTTGTGAGCAGCCCTGAGTAGCTTCGAGAAGGGGTCCGAACAACGGGCGATGGGTCTCGGGTAGGGATCCGGGTAACATTTTTATTTTTTTGAGTTGTTATGTGAGCAATGGTAAGCAACAGAGTGATAGAGAACAAGGAGCAAGTAGCTCAGAGGGAGTCAACCTTTAGGTTCAGGTGGGAAGGAGCAGCCTTCCAAGTCTATCAAGGAGTCATGGTATGAGATGGCCATGTAGGATGCTTAGGAGCATGAGTCTTCTAGGAGCATATTAAAAGGTTGTATTTCTTTGAAGAAGGGTCTGAGGGAGTTGGAGGGGATAGATTTTTGTTCAAAGGGAGAAACCAATCAGGTGGATTGGATAGCAGCCATGGTAGCGGATTTGGTAACGAAGACAGGGCCACCTCCAAGTGGTAGAAGCACCTTCCTCACTAAGAGGGAGTGTTGATGTGTTTAGCATCAAGAAGATACTTCCACATAGGATTGGTGTCTAGCATGTAGAATTTGTCATTATGACCTCTCAGGACCTTGGAAATTCACTTTACAAGTTAATAATTAAAGTGTATGACATTTTAATTAATGTGAGTTTAATTAAGTTAAATGGCCAAGTTTTTGGCATTAGTAACTTAAATGAGTTAATTAAATCCTAGATGTTAGATCTAAAATGAAGGTGATATTTAATCTCAACCCTTGATCACTTTAGAGATCTAAGGTTTTGGATTTAGGGTTAACTCAACAGAATAAAAGGAAGCCTAAGTGAGAGGTGAGACACACGGAGAGTACATTGGAGCAAAGAAGGATTTTTCTCATGTGCTTGTGTCACACATAGGATGAGTGAGTGAGATCTCATTGATTGGGTGGAGAAGGACATCCATCCAAGTATGTAGGGGCAGGGGCCGAGGAAAGGAGCAAAGGGGAAGTAAGGGAGATAACAACTAGGTAGGCTAGGCTATTTGTTGGCATTGTATTTTCCTCAGATGGTTCATTATCCCAGACGAGAGCCCAGGATTTTATTTAATAAAATCAACTCTGATCTGGTTTTCCCTTCAAGATTTTTCTAGGGGTGTTTACCAAAAAATCTTTGTGCAATATGTATGGTTTCAGTTTTATGCTTCCGATGTACTGTTTGGTTAATAACCTAGTTGTGCATATATTAATAAGAGATTTATTCAGAATAAATTGTCATGTGTTGGGTAAGGGAATCTAACACTTTCTACAAACCATTTAGAAGTAGGTCATAATAACCTCACGGTGTCGATTGTGGAGGATGAAGATGATGTTCCTTTCATAGTAGAGAAACAACACTTGAATCATGAAAACAAGTGTGAATAAGTGCAAGCATGTCTCTCATTCCTTTCTTTTTTGGAAAACAATCCAACATTTTCAATTTGTTGTCACTGGATTTATGGGATCCTTTTGAATCTTGGATTTCTCCAATTTTTATGGGATATAGGGCACTTCACAATGAATGATGCAACAACCATAACCAACACTCAGCTCGATTGGAAGGAAATTTTTGACACACACATCTTCAAAGCTAATCTTGTAGATATTCATAATGTATGTTAGAGTGTTTATGTTGTAACACCATGTTTCCCCCAGTTTGTAAATATAACTATATTGGTCAAGGAACTATGGCAAACTCAAAGGTGTGAATGTTTGATTTGATGGACCTTTGTATAAAAGGTCGATGAATGTAAATTATGTTATTTTAATAGAAAATGAATATGTGTTTCATGACTATTGGAAAGGGAATGTGCTAAGAGAGACAACAAATGTTATGAAAAGGTGGTGGAGGCGACCAGGAATGGTTGCGTTAACCTCCACCGAACCAGTACTGTGTTGGATTTAATTTCTCGGGATAAGAACAACCCTCTGACCCAGGAATGAATTACAGTCAAGCTGGTAGGTGGGAAGACCTCCTCAAGAGTTAATGAGGGGATAGGGCAAACTGGCCATCTGTAAGGCTTCCAAACCTGACCACGAACTAGGAATTCGAGCCACACGCAATCTTGTTGGGAAATTAAAGAAAGGAAAGTGTGGGGGAGGAAGAGGAAGAAAATCCATGAAGAGTGCAGAGACGAGTGTAGAAGCTCTGGGACTCGAAGAAAAATTGTGAAAAAGAGCGTGTTCTAAACGCAGGAAATAGAGACTGAGACGGGAGAAGGAGAGTAACCTTCGTCCCTATCTATTTCTGATCCGGAAGAAGATATCCAATAAAAAAGCATCGTGGTCTAGATCGGGGGTGGCTAGTGGTAAATCCATTAGGAGTGACTGAGCCTATGGTTGGGTGGAAACAGGAACCCTTTCCAGCAGTCGCTTCACATTGTCTGGTTATGATAAGTGTTTCTATATTTTTTGCATTGAATTGGAAATTAATAGTTGCAAGCATGTATTTACTTATCTGTAAATGGTTATGCACTCAAAAGGTTAAGTTATGAGTATGTGTTTGTTCCCTTGAGAACTTAGGCTTCTGCTTGATTTTCCATATGCGCCAATTTAATTCCTCGAAGGCGTTTCCCCGGGTAATTACAGCATAGTTCCAGAGTCAGAGCAAACCTCTTGGCACTGCTACCATTTATGTAACCTCACGAGTTTACCTTGCCCTGTTTTAGAGCTTAAAGTTTTGTGAGTTAGGGAGGTGTTCCCTTCAGACCAATAGTCTAAGAGACTTGGAACTCGCACCCAAGTCCTTAACCAAAAACCCAACTAACAATAGGGTTAATAGCTCAAGAGTCCTCTGAAGGTCCGTGAGACCTGGGTCTAGGAACCCTGCACTAAAGGAGTTAGCTCATGAAGGTTTCAAAACCTCGGGAGTTCGAAGCTCTGAGATGTCAAATTTCACAATAGTCAAGTTACCCGAACTACCAGAATAACAAGAACCATAGATGACTTAAGAATATGACAGTGGAGATGGATGTGAGTCGTTTAACGAGAGGAGAAGCCATCCCGGTCATCAGATCGATTCAAATACCCACAAGAGTTAACGAATCAAACACTAGCCGCTCGATTAAATCGATGGTTGGGAATCATTGCGGAGCACGAAGGTGAACTTAGCGGGCATGCTAGTTCACGACCCGCAATCAACCAATGTCGTTGATCTCGTTGGGAATGGAAGATCAAAGACTAGGATTAGACTAGAGTAGAGCGATAATTTCCCAGATTGCGGAGGTTGGACCCCACAATCACTGTGAACCGTCGATCTGTGAACGAAGATCGATGGTGGGGAATCATTGCAGAGCGCGAATGTGAAATTAGCGGACGCGCTAGTTCGTGGCCCGCAATTCACCAACGTCGTTGATCTCGTCAGGATGGAAGATCAACGACTCCAGCTAAACCGATTTGGGAGAGTACCTTTCAGATTGCGGAGGTTGAGCTCTCTGATAAAGAGTGTGCACATTGGGGCCCCAAAATCACTGTGAACCATTGATCGGCGAACACATTGGTATTGGTTCGATCATGACCGTTAGACCTAGAAAAGTTGCTAGGTGGATAGTTTTGAGTTCCTTTGGAAATCCGCGGAGTAATGGAGTCCTTTTGTACATTCAATCTGAGAGAAAGGACACGTGTCGACAGATCGTCGACTTCGGGTGTAATCACTCAGGGAGAGAGCGAGTGTGGAGAGGTTGAACCTCCCGAAGCCTAAAGAGCCAAAGTGATTTGCAGTCATTGATTTGGGGGAGACACACATTGGCAGATCGTTGACTTCGAGTGAAATCACTCCAGGAGAAAAGGGGATATGTTGAACAAGAAATCCCGAAGGCCAGAGAGCTGAAGCTCATCTGAGAAGTCTGTCAACTGAGGACAGGTGTCAATAGATCTTCCATTTCAGGAGATAGCTACTTCGGAGGAGAAAGGCATTAGAGTATTCAAAACTCCTGAAGCTCGAATAGCCAAAGTGATTTGTAGTCGTTGACTCGTGGGAGACACACGTCGATAGATCGATAACTTCGGGTGAAAGCATTTCGGGAGAAAGAAAGTGTGCAGAGGTAGAAACTCCCGAACGTCGAAATCCCAAAGTAAACCGGGACTGTTGATCTGGAAGGACGTGTGGCGCATGATCCTTAACTCCGAAAGAAAATGCCCCGAGAGAAAAAGGTTGTAGAACCGTCTGAAGCTTCTGAATGTCGAAGCCCTGAAATGAAACTAAGTCGTCGATTTACAACGAACGCGTGGCACTTGATCTAGAACTCCAGGTACAGAGTACTTTGGGAGGAAAGGTTGTGTGAGCATCCGAGACTCCCGAACACCGAAGTCCTGAAGTGAATCAGGACCGTCGAAATCCCTGAGGACACACGGCACCGGATGGTGCACTTCGGAGGATTAGTACTTCGGAGGTTTTGCGAGGAGGTGCTTCGAATTCCGCCAAAGCCCGGAGGCTCGAAGTCATTGAGGGTCGTTGATCTTGAGGGAGAGTAGGGACTGTTGATCCCTTCGCGCCAGTTTGGAACTTCACCACTTCAGAGTTCAGAGGAATTGGCGTATGATGAATCAAAAACTTCTAAAGCCCAAAGTTCTGAAGCGCCGGAATAGGTGCATGTGGCCTTGGCGTTCAGTCATAGCCCATGGTCATATGCGATGGTCACCAAAGAAAAAGGGGCTAGGCTGCGATTTCCAAATTAGAGACCATGGATAGAGGATTTGATTACTTAAGGAGAACAAAAAAAATTACGCCCCACCATGGGTGTGTTACATATGGCCCTTTCGTTGATGATTTTATATATTTGTTGTTATTTAACACCCAATATTTACCTTTTGTTCCTAGTAGGTTTGAAGAAAGAGGAGCTAAAGATAGAGGTGGAAGATGATCGAGTTTTATAGATAAGTGTTGAATGCAAGAAAGAAGAAGAGAAAAATAATGACTGACAAGTGGCACCGTATTGAATGCTCTCACGGGAAATTTCATTAGCATTTCTGCATATCATAAAATGCCAAGGTGGATGAGGTGAAGGCTATAATGGAAAATGGAGTGCTCACCAACACGGTTCCCAAGTAGCCTCAGCCTAAACCTGAGATTAGATCCATCAAAATATCTAATTAATTGAAAGAAAATTAGTAATTATGACGATTGGGGATGTGTATGGAGATTAACCCTTCATCTACATGTTAGTAAAGGTTTAAAGGATGAATATAAATGTATTTTCTAAAAGATGAAATCATAAAATGAACAAATATTCTTAACCATGATGATTGTGTTATCCTCTTATTTTAACCATGATGACTGTGTTATCCTCTTATTTTTTCATAGTTGGAATGATTACTAGCACTTGAAACATAATCGTTTATTTTCAAATTATTATTATAACTATGTTTGCATCCAATCTATTAGAATATCTTCTACTCCATATACAAATGGAGTTATGTACAAGGTATGGGCACTATGGACATGGTCTTTTGACAATAATTTTGTAAAAATAATTGTAACACTTGTTTTAAAATAAAGAAGGTATATGGTAGTTCAATGAAACTAGTGCTCTACTACTTATAATAACCATGTATAAATGCATGCATTGCATTAATTCTATAATCAATAGAGATCATAATATATTCATCGCATTTCTTCTCTACACATATGAAGTAACGGAAAAGATTATTTTTTTTTTTTTAACGAAAACGGTTATAATTTTTATTAGAGGGGTGGCAGAGCCACAATTTCAGTTACAAAGTGTGTTGCATCACTGTTTCAGCATAAGATCCATCGCTGATTCAACATAATTTCCAACACTGAGTTTCAGCATCTGTTCCAACGCTGTGTTTCAGCATATTTATCAAAGCTGTGTTTCAGCATATATGAAAAAACTGTGTTTCAGCAAATGTAACAAACTGTGTTTCAGCAACTGTTCCAGCA
>SNQJ01S0031051.1:13624-41710 GCA_010110895.2 Picea sitchensis | reverse complement strand
ACAAAGGAGAGGGGGCCCGGAGCTGGAGCTGCCAGGCGGGAAAGACGGGTTCAAGGGACCCAGCAGCAGAGTTGCCAGGCAGGGGGGCCGCAGGGGGCAGCTCGGGGGCAGGGAGGCCGCAGGAGGCAGCATGGGGGAGCGGTGAAGTTATTTCCTATCTTGGAGGAACATTTGAAAAGATTCTTATTCAATGTAACGGAAAAGATTATTTAAATAACTTGATATTGTAGTTTTTTTATAATAATATAATTTAGATGTAGTTTTTTTTTTTAATAATAATAATAACATAATTTAATTATATATGAAAATGATATAAGAGATTTTGAGATAATTCTTTCTAAATTACAAATTAAGTATATACAAATTATTCCTAAATTATAAATTGATGATTTTAATTATTATTGATATTATGATTGTTTTATTGATCGTCTTATTTATTGTTTATTTGACAATATCAAAATATTAAAAATTTACAATGATTGTTTTAAAAAAACAATATAAAATTATAGTAATATTACTTTTTCATATTTTCATAAATTTAACTCAAAAACTATTGCAACAATGTTAATAGGCTTTGCACAAAAATAATGGATAAATATGTAAATAATGAAATATGTAAAACTTAAAATTAATAAAAATTACAAAACTCATTTATATGATCAACAATATTTTTTTACAATATTTATAGTTAAAAGTTTATTTATGTAGTCAATATAAGATGTTTCAGAAAAATCTCCACTAACTATAACTATTTTAATCACAAGTTCACAATGAAAATAGCATAAACTCATAAACTCTTTATTGTTTTATTTTCTCAATCACTTCAATATTTCCATTTTACCATTGAAGGAATATGTTATTGGATAAAATAGGTTTGTGTATATGAGATAAGTGGTCTTTATAAAATTATAGGTCATTAAATTAACAATCCAAACAAAAATAAGTATTAGTTAGCTAAAAGCCATTAACTCTTATATCCATGTTAACCTTAACCCAAAAGGCCAGCATCAATTTAAAATATTATAATGGATTCCAAAAAGCATCAATTTAAATTATTATAACCACATGAATTTAGATTCTTTGTTTAGAGACTATCATTATTGACCTAAAAATATGAATATTTAAAGTGTGTGGAAGAAGTGAGAAGTCAAATAACGTGCCACGTGTTTTGAATAATAGAGTAAGTTAAAAAGTGCATAAATTTATTTTTAATTAAATTATTTTTTATTGTGAAAGAAATTTTGTTAAAAGTTACACTCTTATCCATTTGATGAGAATTTAATCTTTAAGAGACAAAATATTTAAATACATAAAAATAATTTACTTACTTCTTAGATAATAAAATAAAATACAATATTTGTATACCTCACAATATTCTTAAATAATTAATAAAAATAAAATACAATATTTATGTACCTCGCAATTTGAAATAATGTATATTTTAAAAAATATATAGTTAGTGCAAACTTGGCCTATAAAGTTAATGTACGATTTTCACTTTAAAAAAATAAAAAACTCATGAGATTATTATGATGTATACCTATGTACTATGTTGTATGTTTGCCAATAAAGAGAATGTTGCCTTTAAGTTTATGAACCATGCTTTAGATTATATATATCAATTATCTATTCCACTAAACATAAAATGTTTATGATCGTGTTTGTTTAGATATATATATATACAATATTATATTTTTATAAATATGAATCTAAATTTAAATTTTAAAACAAAAAATATAGTGATTTAATATTTTTATGGGTTAATTAAGTTTTTTTTTAGTTTTTTTTGGAAGTAAACACAAACAACAATATTTGAATTTAAATTTGTAGGTTTAGAAATTTTAAATGAGGGGTATTTATTCTACCATGTTAAGAAATAATACAGAAGCAAGATACAAGAATATGGTGAAAAAGGTTTAAAGTTATTCTCAACACATGTATTCATCTCATGATATTAATTTATAATACATGTATTTAACCACATTTAAATCTTCATCTCACTCAGTGGATAATGACAACACCTCATTTATAGATAAAAATGACAACTCATAAGAAGGTGATCTCGAACTTTGTAATTGTCTAAGAACTTAGAATGTAAAATTTCTCCCTCAATCATACGTTTGAATATTTATCTATTACATAAAATAGCATCATCTTCAATCTTTAATTTGAAACATTTGAATTGAACTTCAATGAAAATATCACAAAAAAACCATATATATGAACATTGAATGGTTCATCGAAAATGAACTTTGAAAACAACTTACAACCAACCTTAAATGTTATCATAAGATGTACAATTAAAATGAACACAAATACAAACATGTTATTAAAAAGATTGAAGTCCTAATAAAAACATTAACAACACTATTATTTCACAAACTCAACAAACCATCATTCACTAATTAATCATTTCATAAACTCACAAACTATCATACCACAAACTCAACAAACTATCGTTCACTAAATATAAATATAAATATAAATAATAATTAATTGTAATATAAATTTTATTGAAAATAAACTAATTTATAAAAAAAAAATCCTAAACTTGTTCACCAAGCCAAATCCATAAACTTGCTCACCAAGGCACATCAATCAACATGTTAAAGCCAAATCCATAAACTTGTTCACCAAGGCACATCAATCAACTTGCTAAATCAACACTTATTCAGTGGTTGAATTTTCTCCATAGTTTGCCATCGACCTTAAGGAACAAGTCTCCATCATATCCATTCTTTGGGGCACCGCATGTTCCTATAAAGTTTTGGATATGGGTCTCATTAATTAATAATAAGTTAAAACGATTGGTGTGTGGATAGTCATATTGTATTTTGGAAATTTTGTTTTAAAATAATATAATATAAAAAAATAAATGATAACATAAATATTTTATAAATGATAACATAAATATTTTTCTACCTTGTTTTTTTGTTCATTGTTTACAACCTGCTTGTTGTGCTGGGTTTTTTTTGTTTAGTTTTGCTTTCGAGCATGGGTGTTGGAATAGTAATGTGATGAACACAGCTTGTTACTGGATTTGTAAACGAATTTATACTCTATATAAATTTGAGATAAAAAAAATTTGGAAAAAAAAGTATAAGAATTATTATTATTTAAATAATAATAAAAAATTATATTTTAATTAAAGTTGTAGAATTATTTTTCCTCTATCTATTGTTTTATATTCAAAATTTATTCATATTTATTGAGATTAAACTTCAAATTAGTATATGTAAAAGCTTCTAAACTTAAAGTTAATAAAATAAATCTCCTATTTTATTTCCAAAAGTTATTCATATTTTAAAATTAAGCTTCAAAACTTGGAATTAATAAAATAAATTATTTTTTAAACATGTTTTTTATCATACTCAAGATAATATTTGTATTACATTACATTTACACATACTTAACTATGTATATTGTTTTCTATAAGATGATAGATGGATTATATATACATGTATTTTAATCACTACTTAAAGTACGAGGTAACACTAATTTTAGGACCTTTCATTAGATATTGACTGGTTCATATGGCACCACTGTTGCGAAACCAGAGGATGAAGCGATTCCGGAAGCCACTGCGGCTAGGGCCCAAACCCTAGCCGTCTCTGGTCTGATCCCTCGACTGCAAGGGCGCGGATACGGTTGTAGCAGCCGGTTCAGCCGCGGATCGGAGTACCCTCTGCGGTCCTGCACGCGTTTGGAGCCACGCCTCTGCGTTTAGCTGGTGGACAGCGCCTTGCACGCGTTTTGGAGCAACGACTCTCCGTTTTGGTTGGTGGTCGGTGCCTCTGCGATTTGGTGGCCGGAGGTGCTACGATGGCCCCAAATCCGGATGACGAGATGGAAGAAGATCCCATTGAAGAATTCAAAGCGTTAATCCGGCCGGCAGGATCGAAACCCAGGTCTTCTCTCCTGTCCAAGTTCGTCAAGAAGCGGGAAGAGATCCCTTCGCTGGAGCTATCTCCAGAGGAGCCTTGCAATCTTGCCCTCCTGCTAGCAGAAAAAGCCCTCATCGGAAAGTTTACAGGGTTATGGCCCAACCCCAAAACGGTGGAAGCATGGATGGATGATCGATGGAAGTCCCTGATACAAGGAGAAGTCTCTTTGTGCGCAGTAGGCAGGGGATTTTTTGTCTTCAGTTTCTCAAAGACAAAGGATCGGGACCTAGTCTTCAGATCTGGCCCCTATTTCATGGGGGCAAGAGGGTTGTTTTTAGCCCCCTGGACTCTTGACTTCAATCCCGGCGACGAGATTACAGCAGCCCCTGTTTGGGTTAGGCTGCCTCATCTTCCCTTGCATCTTTGGGGGAGAAGCTCTCTGGAGGANGCCAAGGCGAAAGGGCCCATTACCCCAAGCTCAGAAGGCCACTCACTCAGCAGAGGCAACTCTAGAAAATAAAAACAGCTTTGATGCGTTGAAGGAAGACGAAGCCCAAGATCCAGAAACAACAGCAGTTAAGGGAAATCCTCTGGTAGGCGAAAGCCCTCCGGATTCCACCCCTCCAGAGTCAGTAGCAGCAAGAAAAGATCGGGCCTCGGCAGACGAAAGCCCTCCAGACTTCACCCCTCCAGGCCCAGTAGCAGCGAGAGAATTGCGGGCCTCAGGTCCGGTTCCCTCTGCCTCGGCAGGTTTGACTGTTTCAGTCCCATCTAGCAATTCAGTGGAAGCTTCTGATTCTGAAGATATTTCAGTACCGTCTCCACCTCTTACTCGAGGACGAAAGTCCAACAAAGCGCGCAGAGAAAAGGAGGCGGCCTCCAACATCTCTTCAGGCTCTCAGAAAATGCTGGATCCCTTCTTTAAGAGGAAAATTCCACCCCCCTCCGGTTAATGGTTTGCTTCTGTCTCCTGTTGTGCTCACAGTTTGTGAGAATTTACTCATGTAAGCAATTTTTGTCATTTTTTCGAATTAGCTCCAGAAGCAGATGGGATGGGTTTCCCTAGACATTTACAAGAAGGTTGGCAGCACTGTTAGAGGTCACCAACCTTCTTCAGATATGTAACTTTCTGGTTCTGGCTTGTTAGAACGCCGCCTAATGAAACATAACCATTCTTGTTAAAAAAAAACACTAATTTTAGTTGGTTAGTTGGTTAACTACACTGTGTTTTATTGAGAATGGATTACATTACATTTACACATACTTAACTATGTATATTGTTTTCTATAAGATGGTAGATGGATTATATATATGTATTTTAAACACTACTTAAAATACGAGGTAACACTAATTTTAGATGGTTAACTACACTGTGTTTTATTCAGAATGGAGTGTAACTTTACTTAAGTATTTTTTAATAGAATATTATTTTGAACACTAGTTAAGTTTTGTTGTAATTTTTCTTCGTAATTTTTTTTAAATGGTAATTGGTAGATTTATGCTAAATTAAAATACTGTAGCAAAGTTGCAAGTAGATTATAACAAAAAATGATTCAGAGATGTCTAATTGTAACAAATTTCTATGTTATCTATGTGTCAATAGCCTAGCCTAATGATGTTCAAAGGAAAAATATCCCAATACTTCTTAGAGGTATATATTCTACAAAACAAACTAGGTAATCTAATAACCTTACAAAACATGAAAACTAACAGAAGGTGTGTCTAGTTGCCGCTTCTTCTAGTTTTGTATTTCATGTTTTTGGAGTCGACTGCTCAGTTTCCATTACATCATCAAGTTGGTGCATTGTTGCTTCTCCATTCAACTTGCCACAATTGGAAGTTACTGATTGGACCTAGTTTCATGTTCCTAAATGATATTCCTTGCTCATGTTAATCACCATATTCCACAACATATTACACTTTGCTTCCAAGATTTTCATTTGATACTTTTGTTGTACAAGAGCGCCCATAATTGTTGCAACCAAAGTTATTGCATTATGTTCATTCCCATGAATCTTTGTGTTTGGTGTGAAGATTGATGCTTTGTTTTCTTGGATGGTTTCTTCATGGTTTCTCAATGTCCTCCTAATCTCCCTCAACTCCCGATAATCCATTATGAGGGTTCTAATTTGTGATAAGATCCAATGCTCCCTGAATTGATGGTTTAGTCAACATAAATGTTCTTAATAACTGCCATGTGACATTGGTAATCATTGGACGATGATTAGCATAATTAGTCCTTAATTGTATGGTTAATATTACATACATACTTATTGTCGAACATGCATATTGATGTGTCAATGCTATGGATATCGATGATGATTCTTGGTATGGCTACACAGTAATGATGACCTTTGATGTCGATTCACTAGGATATATCATTGTTATGAGATGATTGATGATGCATACCTACATTGGATACCTTTTGATTTAATATGGTTCATATTATGGTTTATGATATATGCATGCCTTGTTCTAATATATGGACATGTACACGATGCCTTGACATTAATACATTTCATATTATAGTGAGATTGATTATGATGATGATATTGTCTATAAATTGGTATCTTGGATGGACTAACTTGTTATAGGTTGAGATGTGGGCAAACAATGAGGAAATGCACTCAAGGGAAGGGCTCTTGACTCAATGAGGATGACTATGCTATCTTATCATTTCCTAGTGTTTAGGAAGCCTTAGAAATGGGAAAAGTCTTGTGAAAATAACCTCCAAAGTTAACTTGGGTAAATGGGTAGAAGGGGAAAGGGTTGTATTTCACTTTTAACTTGCTTTGGACACTTGTAAATTCACCCTCAAGCCCGATTTCTCCCTTGCACGAGTAAGGGAAAAAATAAGAGACAAATCTTGGGACGGTGTTACTTGATTTAAAACTATTAAATCATATACCTACCTATAGTTGAGGGGTTCACTCATGGGGAGTTGGTTTCGGGGGAGCTTAGTATTGTTGATGTACTTGTGTTATGATGTTAGTGGGTTGGGAAGAATTGTGTATGTGCCAACCAAGTTTATGTGGATTAAGGGGTTGGGAGTGTACCTATGACATGAGGAGGTAATAAAGATTAGTATGCTTGGATTCTTGTATAGTTTTCCTTTGGGCCTAAATTCTAGAACATCATTATTGTTGTAGTTGCGATCACCAGCTGAAGGTGGTAGTAATATCCTTGCAAAGAAGGATGGCGTTGTTGTTGTGGTTGTGATCACAAGTTGAAGGTGGTAGTAAGATCCTTTCTCGAAGGGGGGTTCCACCATTGTCATGGTTGCAATCACCAACTAAAGGTGGTAGAAAGACTCCCACACACCATAATTATGTGGATTTCGGAGGTGTTGCAAGTCCAAGAGCCTCTCCACCACACCTAAGTTGAATTGTTGTAAGCTTGTTTTGATTTATATCTTGAGTAGTTTGGTTTGGTCCTAGACTGTTCTATGAATTTGTGATTTATTTACCTCATTGAGCTTGAGCCCTGCTCTAGGGGAAACACCTACGAAGATGGTTGTTATTGGTTGGGTGGAAAATCAACCCTTGGTATGATCCCCCCAACTCCCTGTTTATTAAAGACCGGTTCGTGGGATCTTGATGGAGACTGTTTCATGGGAGTTGGAGCACAAATGGCTTGGCCTTGGACTTTTGTGAACTAAAGGCTACATGCATTTTGTATTTGAGTATTTAATTTTGCATTGTTGGCTATTTGGATTGATTGTTAGTTGCATGTTCTTTATGGGCCTTTGGTAGGCCCTTATATGGTATACTTGTTGGATTAGATGCATGTGATTTAATGATTCTAGATCTAGCTTTCTTTGATGTATATGGTTTTAGAATTTTTTTTATCTTGTAAAGGTAACACCTTGATGGGTTGTTACAAATTCCAAGCACTTGATGCCCAATGGAGGTCCAACACGCAAGTTAAGGTGCAACACATACATAATCTCAAGCAAATCAAAATCATGTCTGATATATAGACCAAGACAAGAGAAATAGGTCGACAAGGAAGGGGGTGAGCTAGGTAAAAAAACAACAAGACCCAGGTTGCAATCTTTAAAAAAGATAGAGACAGGTATGGGGCTACGTAAGGTTGCAATCTTTAAAAAAGATAGAGACATGTATGGGGCTATGTAGAGATGGATTGTAATACTGTAGAGCATAATGCATCAATACAAACTCAACATGCAAGCTCTATAGGGAATGACAAGTCACTATACATGAGCCAAATAGCGCGTGTGCATGCAAGGCCTCAAGTAAAGGGTGGCTCGTATAATATTCCTAAACTCAAACCATGCTACAAATTAGAATAGTAATACTATATCAAGTGGCCATACTTGGAAGGATGGACAAGGTGCTCTAAATACAAAGCAAAACAATGATCAACCAATGTGAAAGGCTATTGAGACCAACATAAAAACACACTAAAGCTTAAATATAATATATAATTTATACCTGAATTTTTGTTTAGATATAATATATAATTTGTACCTACAACTTTTTCAAATCACAAATCAAATCAACATGTAACCATAAGCATAGGAACTACATCAAAACCAACTCATGTACCTCAATCCAATAGGTCAAAAGTATAGCCATCAATTGTGCCATGAAAGAAAAGTGTTGTGCGTGTGAAATGAAAATATGTGACACACATGGTCAAACATAACATGTGGTAATTAACCATATGCTATGTATTTAAGAGCCCGTGCCATATACATGAAGAGAGAAATAATCCATTTTGTTTCTTCAAAATACATTGCCACATCACTTCAACTACCATCCTTATGACTCCCAATGTCAGTCAGGTATAGGACCCCCTTCTCATATCTTAGCAATGTCAGTCAGGTATAGGACCCCCTTCTCATATCTTAGTTTACAAGGAATTCATTAGGAATATAGGTCATATTAGATTTTTTTATGGAGGAGGGGTGTCAAGAACATCGCAACTTATTGAAATCACAACAATTTGCTATTAAATCACATTGCTCCAAATTTTGAGTCAACACATATGTTATCAATTCCTTCCTCTATTATGCAAATAGTTCCAGTTGAAAACCCTTTGGGTGAGTTGAAGATGCATAATGAATTGGGCATTTCAAATTCGAAAAAGAAAGCATCACCTCCATCTAGTTGAAGCAATGAGATATATAGAATTAACATGATCTCCATTAATTACATACCCTTCCTATTATGGTTTGGAGCCCATCATTTCATAACACAATGACTATCATTGTATCATTGAAAGTTACAAAAGTAACTAAATAAAAAATGGACCTCAACTAAGTCAATTATGTAATTGTAATTTTGTAACTAAATAAAAAAATGGACCTCAACTAAGTCAATTATGTAATTGTAAGTTTTAATTAGATGCAGCCGAGTTAGAAATTAACCTTAACTAAGTTAATTTTATAATTGTAAACTTTGATTAGGTGTAAGGATAGATGAAATATAAATTATTCGTCATAGATATAAATAATTGTTATAATCGAGACTTTTTTTTTAAATTCGATTATTTAATATTTATTTATTTTTCTATATTTAAATAAAATTGTTTTTTAATCTTTATTTAAACAAAAGTATAAGAAATGAGTAATTTTATTTTGATGTATATATTTTAAAAAGTTGTAAGAAAGGAAGTTATTTAACATGACATCTCTTTTAAGAGATTTGCCTCTGAAATGAATTGGGGTCCTTGTTACCACATGAGTTTTATAATTCCATTCCATTATTAAATAATCCCTAGTGATGTAATAGTTTAAAATACATGTAAATTTTTAATATCAATAAAAATTTGTTTTGTTTTTTTAGATTTAGAGGAATTGGTAATTCATTGGGATTATTTAGTCAAGGTCTAGGTTCAAACTCTGTTGGTTGCCACTATAACCCCTAGGCTAGTGTCAACAACCTGCAAACCAACATCTAGAAGGAAACTTATGATTTAGAAAGGGTCGAGACATCCTGAGACACACCAGAGTGGACCTGTATTCAAAGTGCGTCTACCCCTTCTAGCCTTATCACAACATGCTAACATGCCACTTGTGAACCAGAGTGGGGAGGATAACAATCATGCTACCCCGCCATCCGAGCTAAACCCATGTGACAACATCAATTAAATATTTAACTTCAAGAGTTTATTATGTTAAAGGCATATATAAGGGAAAACTTAACTAGTCATCTTCCTAAAATTGTTGCATGAAATTGCTTTACTATATCACCACCATCCCGTCACCATCCTATCATTAGTTCACACACATTCACATTTACCTTCTTTTGAGCATTTTTATGTGTGAAGTTCTAGAGGAGGAGAAATTGAGATGCAACACATAAACTAGAGGAATCTTGTCTATTTTCTATAAACATTAATGTAAATTTTGTATTTTTGAGCATTTTAATGTGTGAAGACCTAAAGTAAGAAATTGATTCAAGATTTAGATTGAAATGAAGACTAAATCCTGAAGTTTAGGAGATACCATGCAATTTTCTTTTGTAATTGTGCTCGAAGCAAGTGTTTTGAGGTATCAAACCCCAAGGGAAGTTATTAGTTGAAGCCATGGTAGAGATGAAGAGAATTTCCCATGATTTTGGCCGAGGAATAATGAGTGATTCCTTTTTTCTTGCTCTATAGCCAATATCAATGGAGATAAATGGGGTTGGAAATTGGACTAAGAAAGTGCATTTAATATTTAATCTTTGCTTCTTGATTGTGTTATTTTTGTATCTGTGTAATGAAACTCGCTTTACTTCCCCTCTTTACCTAAGCATGAAATCCTCAAAATCCTTGCATCAATGGAGCTCAAAAGATTCCAAGGACTCAATATTTGGTTAACAAACATTGAATTATGCTAAGAAAAATGGTTCAGTCTCCATAGGTTTTTGCATACTCAAGAATTTTGCATGAAAATGCTTCCGTTGTAGGCATCATTTGCTAGAAAGTCCCATGGAAGACATTCATAGCCTTACTATAGTTGTTCAAAATAAACCATAATAACCTCGTGGTGTTGACTATGGAGTATAAAGATGTTGTTTCTTGCATAGTAGAGAAACAACACTTAAATCATGATATCAAGTGTGAATAAGTGCAAGCATGTCTCTCATTCCTGGCTTCTTTGGTAGACAATCCAACATTTTTTATTCACTCTCATTAGAATTATGGGACCCTTTCGAATCTTGGACTTCTCCATTTTTTCAAGACATAGGGCACTTTGCCAGGAATAATGTAAGAATCATAACCAACACTCAACTCGACTGGAAGAAAAATCTAATGCACACATATTCAAAGTTGATATTCCTCACTTCAATGATGGAATCGTATTAATAGAAGTGAGGAATTTACATTTTGAAATTGGATGGAGGCACGATTGAACGATGAAAATACATTCAATCGCAGTCGTTTCTTTTTAATCCCCACAGTCCAACAATGGATTCACCCTATTGTTAACTTCGACGCTTTTCTTCCTGATAAAAGCTAGCTATGAGGGACCTATTTATAGCGGGGAGGGGCACGAACACTGAAAGTTGAACCCACTTTCCCTTCACTCCTTCCTCCCTATCCGGAACACTGAAAGAATCCCCGTTTTCGTACTAACAGGTCTCTAGTTTTGATGGTGTGCAAAACAACTTGTGAGTAGTTGATGTGAACTAGTGACCCGATGACAAAGAATAACTTACCATAATATGTAGTGTTTGCCTCCTTATTTAGGAATGGCACTAGAGAGGAAGACAAAGACAATAACAACATTTTATAAAAAAATAATTTAATTAGTTGGTAAATTATTATTTTTTTAATAAAATATTAAAAAAAAAATTAGATAAAATTTTAATATTAAAATATATATAATATTTATTTTTATAAAAAAAATTGTTGTATTATGATATTTTAAATAAAAAATAAAAATATTTATTATATAAATATTTATTTTAATTCAAATTTAATTTTTTAAATTAAAACATAAAATATAAAAATTTATATAATTTATGGGATCAAATTGTGTTTGATAGTTTTAGTACTATATACACTTTATTCACATATGAAAGATATTTTTGATAGTTTTTCACTATTACTAAGAAAATCATATCATGATAGAAAGTATTTAGGATTACTAAAATATTTCTTAAAAAAATAAACTAGGATCTCCAAACTAGTAACAACCACTTTATAAAAGTGGTTGATATACGCAGATCGACACCATTTTGTTTGATAGTTTTTCACTATTACTAAGAAAACCATAAACCATAGTAAATGGCATAAAGTATTTAGGAATACTAAAATATACGCAAGGTCTGCAAGATCTTCTATTGTTGAGAGAAAGAAGGTCGGCAACATTGGCTCATATGCAAGATGTTTCCCTGGAGGTTGAATCAAATATACGAGCAATAGATAAGTTGAGGGGTAGATCTAACATAGATAGGAGAAAATAGAAAACAAGAGCTTCATATTCAGATGCTTCAGGTATTTATCCCAAGGTTGATGAATTGACCAAGTTGGTTAAGTCATTATCTGCAGAGATGGAAAGGTTAAATCTTGAAGGGAGACAAGCTAATAGAAATCCTCAAGAATTTGGAAGCAAAATTCAGTTTAGAAGGTCGAACAATACACCTAAAATTTTGCAGAGAGATCAGAGAAATAGGGAAGATCAAAAAGTTCAAGCTCCTCTACAAAACAATTTGGTTGATGATGAAGAAGGAAATAATGAGGATGTAGACCACAAAATTCATTGTTTAGGAGACACAACTTCCTCTCCCCATTTAACACGGACTGCTTATGGAAAGCCCTTGATGTGCAATCAGTTAGATGAGTTATGTAAAGGAGAAACAGATAATCAAGGTGAAGCTCAAAAAAAGTACAATATGAGATCAAAACAGAAGGATGGAAAACCAAGTGCATCTACTCATCCTAAAAAGACAAATACTCCTTCAAAAGTTGTGGTTGCACCAAATAAAGAAGCAGGAGAACGGAAAAATCATCCCATTATCAAGGCTCCTGCTCAAGAGGTAAAAGAAATCCAAAAAACCCATTCTTATTTTAATTTTGAGAATGAAATCTAGAAATTCAAGATTCCTGCCCCACTCCTAGAATTGATGAAAAATGAAGACTTTAAAAAATCTATCTCAAATAAATTGCAGCCTAAATCTTATTCCCCTTCATCATATTCAGTTAACTTGCAGGATGAAAATCTTGCAGTTATTTTACGACTACTGGTAGAAGACAGAGATGATTCTTCTCCTCCATTTTAGACTTCTTTGAATGTGCATGACAAGATTTTGCACAATTGTATTATGGATTTGGATGCATCCCATAAACCGATGCCTAAGGATGTCATGGATTAATTAGGCTTGGAAATCACTAAATATTATCATGACTTGTATTATTTTGACTCAAGGAAAGTAAAATTTCTTGGAGTTATTAAAGATCTAGGTGTCACACTTTTCCAATTACCTATGAAAAGCACGGTCATGTACATTGTAGTTGCAGATGTACCCCCCAAATTTGGGATGTTTTTGTCTAGATCATGGATCAAGAGGTTAGGAAGAACTTCAAAAATGGATCTTTCTTATGCTACCATACCAGTGTTTGGGGGTGAGCACATGAGACTGTATAGAGAAGCTCAACTAGCATACATCATAAGTGATGAGAGAAACCCAAAAAACCATCCCATCTATGTTGTTGATATTGATTTGGGGTCTAGTATTCTTCATCTTACTCAGTCCCCTCAACCATACTTAGAGTCAAAAAATCAGTCATCAACAAATTGTGAAATAACTAGACAGGGTGTTCAGTTGTGGAAGATGTATTTTGATGGTGCATCTTCCAAGGGTAGTGGTGGTGTTTGGGTAGTGTTCATTTCTAGGACACCAGAAGCTAGGAGTTCTTTTGAACAGATAAAGAAATCATTGGTTGATGCTCTTGTTCTGATCAGTCTTGACTACTCAAAGGAATTTCTGATTTTTTGTTTTGTCTCCAATGATACACTAGTTGATGTCCTTCTTCAGAAGAATTCATATGGAATGGAGCAACCTATCTCCTTCTTTAGTAGGGCCTTGAGAGATGTTGAAGTTAGGTATGATATTATGGAGAAATAAGCTTATGCTTTACTCAAAGCTCTTAAGGCTTTTAGGGTGTATGTTCTTCATTCAAAAAGCATTGCTTATGTTCCTTCAAGTTCTATTAAAGAAATTTTGATTCATTTTGATATAGATGGGAAAAGAAGCAAGTGGATTGCTAAGATTTTAGAGTTTGATCTAGAGGTGAAGCCCACCAAGCTAGTAAAAGTTTAAGGATTGGCTAGATTGCTAGCTGAATCCAATTATAAGGCATTGGGAGTAAATTTTATCAGCACTAACTCCATAAATCAACAATCTGATATTCAAAACAACAACTTGCAAATCAACTCAAATTTGGCAGAATGTAGCTAGTATAAGGACATCATCTATTTCCTGCAAAATTTGCAGCCTCCTACTAGACTTGAGAAGACCAAGGTAAGAGATCTGAAACTTAAAGAAGTCAGGTATTGTATTGTTGATCAGATTCTATATTGGAAGGATCCTTCAGGGATTCTTTTAAGATGTTTAAATCTTGAGGAGACAAAACAAATTATGACTGAATTTTTTGAGAGTTTGTGTTGAGGTCATCGCTTCTGGAGAACCACAACATACAAGATACTCAGAGATGGGTATTTCTAGCCTAACTTATTCACTGATGTGTGTGCAAATATCAGAACATGTGATAAATGTAAGAAATTCTTAGGTAAACAACAACTCAAGTCTTTTCCTCTGAAACCAATTGTGGTATCTGACCCTTTCCAGCAGTGGGGATTAGACTTTATTGGAGAAATTCATCCATCCTCAAGTGGTCAATATCATTGGGTTTTGACTGCTACTGACTACTTTACCAAATGGATAAAAGCAATTCCCACCAGGAATGCAACACACAAAGTAATTATTGGTTTCTTGGAAAATATTTTGTTAAGGATTGGTTGCCCAAACAAAATTGTCATTGATAATGTAGCAACTTTCAAAGCTGAGTCCCTGGGGAATTTTTGTGAAAAATTTGGTATTGAACTTATCCATTCCACTCCATATTACCCTCGGGGTAATGACTTAGCAGAATCCTCCAACAAAAGATTAGAAAATATTATCAAAAAGTTGTTGGAACACAATAAGAAGTCATGGGATTCTAAGTTGAAGTTTTCCCTCTTGGCATGATCCAGGTGGATATCAGTGGCCACCCACCTTTTCCAAATGGCTCAAAATGGATTTCTGGCAATTTTGGCAATTTACTATTTTTAGCAGTTTTTTCGGGTCCTGAACTTCTGGGGCCATTTTGAGACCCTAAACGATGTTTTTTTGGGTATGTTCCTCTCGCAAAATTTCATGTACGATGTTATTATGTTTCAAGCGTTGTAGGCCTCGGATAGATCTTTCCAACGAGCTATCACACACCTAAAACATAGATCGTATGCAAAAGTTACGACCCCGGGAAGTTGATGTACTCACTTACCCAAACGGGCCCCACATGACTTTTGGCGCTTCATCTCCTAGGGTTACGTTTTTGGATGTCTAGGAATTTTGGCATTCCCGTTTATTGTAAAAAGGCCTTCAGAGCCTCATTGTAATCATCTTCTGGCGAATGCGAGTAGTCGTCACATCTCTTCTCAGAGATAAGCTGCCGCGAGTCACTAAGACTCTTCAGAGATAAGCCGCCACCATTCTAGCTAGTCTTTCACTCTGTTTTTTTACAGTCTTTTTACATTTCTTTGATTAATAGAATCATGTATTACTATATATCCGTGGTTTATGGTTGCATCTCCGATACATTTATGTTATATTATTGAATATCCCAGATATCTCTCTCGCATTTCTTTTATTATATCTCCGCTTCATTTCATGTCAAAATAATTGATCAAGCATAGGAGCAAGCTTCTCTTGGATCGCTTTTTTCGCATGTCCCCGGCCTAGGCCCGGTATAGAGGTTGGTCTCGAAGCCCTTAAAGACAATCACTCACACCCAAGAAACCCCTCAATGGTGGAAGAAAAGAAAACAATGGAGCGTATGCATCCTATCAATCTATTGCTTGGAGCAACTCACGATGTAGGGACTAAATGATGGAGAATTTTACCCACATCCTTCAACGGTCACGATAGCATCAGCGATTCATCGTTGCCACTTTGGAGGCACTCGCCTTTCAAGGTACAAGTTAATTTTGATATTCTTGTATTTGAAGGACGATAGATGCGTAAGCCCTAGAAAAAATGGTTAACTCGGCGAAGGTTTTTTCTCTGTTCACAATTTTTCCATTAAAGAAAATATCACCTTCGTGACTCTTAAAGCTCTCCCTCATGTCAACATTGGTGGGAAAATTATTGGGAGAAATGTTCCACAGAGGAGTCTTGAATATATGGGTCGATCCCACTTGGGATTTTTTGTGGATGCTGTGAAGGAACAGTATACCCTTGGAAAGTTCATGAGGACCAAGCATGAGATGACCACACCGCGGTAAGAGGGGGCTGCTAGCCGTGAGTTCACCAATACCTTCCATACCTTACACTGCCGGTATCAAAGACTCGAAGCGACATTTGTCTCAAATACCGTGGGGCTCTACACGATACATCCAAACTAAATGGATTTTCTGACATCTCATCACTCTAAGTCAAGCATCGACATGATGTTAAAATTGAGCGTAAATTTAAGCAACTTAACAAACGGAATTGGCCCCAGAACTGTAACAACCAAAGTATGACAGATACGAACAAAATTTCCCAAAAACCACCCAAGACATTAATAGAAAGAAGGGTCATGGGAAGACAAAGAAGGACACCGGAAATGGTGTGAGTTCCATAAACCCTCGGCACAACACCGATGAATGTCACCAAAACAGCTCATTGGTGGTCAGATCAAAGACAAGGAGCCAAACCTTGATTTAGAACCTGATTATGAAAATAATGGTAAAAGATGTGATCATCGACGCGAAACCCTTAATCACATTGCCGCGACCGCAACACCACCACGATGTGGGTGGTGAAGGGAACCCCACGTATTTTATTGTTGATAGCGTAAGAAATAAGAACCCCATCTCAGTAGAGGTCGCCAAATAGTTGGGATTGTCGATAACACCACACCCGCAAACATACATCATCGGGTGGCTTCAAGAAGGAAAGTAGATCTCTCAGGTCAACCAACAAAGGTTTCCATTGTCATACAAAGATCCAACCCTTCAAGGATGAGGTATTATGTGATGTTGCCCCATCGAATTCTGTGACGTTCTCTTGGGCCAAATCCATATATGTGGAAGCGTTATGCTATTTATGAATCTCGACCTCATAGTGTCATTGTTACTTGGGGGTCATCTCTACAAAAAAACAAAGGTAGTTCTGACCACTGTTCCACTTAAAAGTGTCGCAAGGTAGTATCTCACTACAAAATCTAGCTTCTTCACATATCTGTTCAAAAGGAGAACAATTGGACACTGCAACCACTATAGCTCTGCCCCAAGCACCTTCTATCCAACGTATGTTCCATTAAGGTCGCAACAAAGTGCAAAGATTCCATTCTGCACATTGTCCTCTCATGTGTCTCGACTTGTTGAGCGTACCACCGCAATAGGGTTCATGACAGATTTCCACAAACCGAAAATGGGACACGCCTCCGCTAGTTATCAAGCACCACCAAGATGTGATTCAACAAATGCTTTTCCTCTCCCTCGAGAACTCAACGCAATGGAGACACAGTTTCCTAAGGAGGGAGGATTGATCCGTGTGGATATCGGTGGCCACCCACCTTTTCCAAATGGCTCAAAACTGATTTCTGGCAAACTTGGCAATTTACTATTTTAGCAGCTTTTCGGTTCCTAAACTTCCTGGCCATTTTGTGGCCCTAAACGATGTTTTTGGGTATGTTGCACTACGATGAGAATATCATCACCCATGATGTTATTTTGTCTTGAGCGTTATAGGCCTCGTGATAGATCTTTCCAACGAGCCATCACACGCCTAAAAATGGAGATCGTATGAAAAAAAATTACGACCCCTGTGAAGTTGATGTACTCCACTTCTACCCCAACCGGCCCACATGACTTTTGCATGCTTCATCTCCTAGGGTTAATGCTTTGGATGTCTAGGGACTTTGGCATTCCGCTTTATTGTAAAAATTCTCTCGCAGCCTCATTGTAATCATCTTCACACGCAGTAGTCAGCCACATCTCTCTTGAGAGATAAGCTGCCACCATTCTAGCGAGTCTTTCACTCTGTATTTTTACAGTCTCTGTACATTACTTTGATTAATAGAAATCGTGTATTATTGTATATCTGTGTTTATGGTTGCATCTCTGATACATTTCTGTTATATTATTGAATATCTGCAATATCTCTATGCATTTCTTTATTATATCTCCGCTCTCATTTCGTGCCGAAAATAATCTGGATCATGGCAGATAGAGTAACCACCAAAAGGTCAATTGGTACCACACTATTTCACCTAGTTTATGGAACTAAAGTTGTTTTCCCTGCTCAGTTAGCTTTACCCGTGGAAAAATTCCTCCAAGATCAAGAAGGGGAACCAGATAACACGATCAGAAGAATGCATCAACTTTTGGAAGTGCAACAAACCGAAGAGCAATTGTTTGACAAAGCGTAGAGTCATCAACCAAAAATCAAAGAATTTTTTTAGAACAAGGTGAAGAAGGAAGATTTTCAGCTTGGAGACCTGGTACTCAAGTGGGATGATCAAAGGCACGATAAAGGAAAACATGGTAAATTCGAAGCTCTTTAGGTTGGTCCTTTTAAAATTTCTGAAGTTTTGCAAAATAATACTTTTAAGCTGCAGACTTTGGAGGATGTTGAAATTTCTGGTGGCCAATTCAATGGGCATTTTCTCAAAAAATACTTTTTCTAAAAGCCATGGGTGCCTTTATTTCATTGTAAATACTAAAGTGTTTAGTTAGTTTTGTTTTCTTTTAATAATGACTCATTTCCCAATGAATAAGGCACTAGAACTACAATGTTCTTGGAGCTTCACAAGGAGGTATCCATCCCCTGTGGATCCAGATGTTAGCACATAGGATGTATAGGGGTCAATATTTTTTTTTAGCTTCTAGGTTTGAGTCAAAGTGTCATTTTATTTTAGGTTTTTGAGTGTTGTCTTATTTCAATAGTCTTGTTTTGATTGTCTCATGAGTCAAGAAATTTTATCATAGTCGATGTGAGGGTCTTGGTGTCATGATAGTGGTCATCATCATTAGAAAAAAAGGGGGGGATGGCAGTGTTGGTCACACCTCAAAAGGGTGTACAAAGGGTTTTCATGTCGTATCTAACCATTTGGGGGTCAAGTCATATGTCAAATCAACCTGCTAAAAACTCTCCTGAAAGTTCACAGTGGATCAAGAAAACTACATTATGCACTAATCACACGCCATCATGTTTTGGAAACGTGGAAAATGGTATTCAATTGTTTGCAGTGCCATCTACTCATCAATTTTCCTTCAAGTCGGTTTCAAAATGAGTTTTATCAATTTGAACAAAGCGCCCTGCAAACTAGTTTAAAATTTTGGCACTACGAATTTCTTGTAGCAGTTGAAGGAGGATTAAAGCTTCTAGGAACTTCCAGTGTAGTTCATGCAACAACAATTGAGCTTTATATATACCAGGTACCCTGTTTAAATGCTCAATTTCACTGCCTGAAGGTTGATCATAATCAGACTATTATTGCTACAATTTTTCTGCGTGCTGCCAACTGTTCCATTGTATTTGCACTGCATAACTCCTTTCACTTGGTCAGTTTTTACAATCCATGTATCTTAATCCTTTGCAAACCCAAGTCTCTTTTTTTTATGCCAAAGATCAGTTGCAACCCGTTTTTATGGCCATGACCCTATCTGCTATGAATTCTAGCTAGTGTTGTGAACTATTTTCATTGTACGCATTGCAAATTGATTGTGCTGTGAACCCTTTGTTTTTCCCTTTGACAAAATCCTCGTTGATAGTTTTTCACTCAGGTTTGAAATATCATCTTGTCCAAATCTTTTCCTTTCAGACATGTCACTTTGCAAAACCTTCTGATTAAAAACCCTATTCTAAAAGCCATCCGCTGCAAATTTCATATGTGTGTTGCAAACTAAGAACTGTGTTGCTAATACTCTATTTTACACAAGATTGCCCTGAACTTTTACATGATTGAAATATCATCTAGTTTAGAGTTGTTATTCTCTCCTCTCATCTTCTATTTATGGTCTTTTACATTTCTGCGTTGTTGTTGTACATGAATACTTTATTCGGCAAACCCTAAATCGTGCAAATATCAAACAGTTAAAACCTAATTCATAATTTTTTATCATTAGTTGGTAGAAACTATTATCAAAAGGAGAAAGGTTTTAAATCATCTATCATGGATAGTCAGCAAGGTAAGAAAGTTCACAAAAGAGGAGAAAATTTCAGGGCTGAGCCCCGTGACCTATAGCTTATAAATTCTGAACCATTTTTCAGAGAAGCATTTCAGAGAGTGGGTTGTTTGATTTTTTGTGAGAAAATGCAAAGAGGACATCCCAAGCAGTTTGCACTTAATTTCAGTGAGACAAAGACTAAAGTGGGTGCATTGGAGTTTTAGGTTTCAGAGCAATCTATCTCTACAACCACATAGATACATGTTTGCGGTGAAAAATGGTTTAAAGCCATGGCCTTGAATTCTACGTTTTCTAAGGAGTTACTAAAACCTTAATATCAAGGAGACAACCAATCCAAGGGAGTGCCAAGAAGTCATATGCTAGAGTATTTTGACAAAATGCTTAGAGTTATTCAGAGGTATTTCATTTGTGAAGGAAGGTTCAATATGGTCTATCAATACCATATCAGATTGTTACTGCATTTTACTGGGAAAGAGTCCATGAACCTACCCTTTTATAAGTTCAAAATCATTGGGAAAATGTCAGATAGAGTCCAAGATAAATCTAAGCAGGTGGATACCAATGTTTTTCATTATGGTCTGATCAAAATGCTAGTATTGGAATAGTTGAAAAATACCAATACCGATTGGGATGTTTTCCTAGCTACATCAGAATTTCATCCAGATGTTGCTCACACACCACAGTCAAAGAGACAAACACCTGCTCCTGCTGAGAATATGGTGCACTCAGAGTCAAATAAAAAGAGGAAGATGACCAAAAGGGAAAAGTCCATTCAATCTACTGATAAGATAGTTGAAGTTCCTTGACAACCTTCTGATGAAGACACTTCTCATGTGGCATAGCCTGCACCTATGGGGACACCCTTTGGTAAAACAAAGAGTCTGAAGGGAAAGAAGCTTGTGTTTTCGTCCCCTGTTGTTGTAGAAGTTTTCAAGCCTAGAAGACTTGTCACTAGATCAACAACAAAGCAACATGCCTCTGTAGAAGAAGGTACATCCAAGGCATCAACTCAGCCAACAGAAAAAACTAAGCCTCTAAAGAAGCATATAGGAATCATTGAGATCAAGTCTCCTTTTGATGAGAAGGATCCCACTTTTAAAAGGCTTAGAAAATAGTTGAAATAGGCAAAGGCTGAAAATGAACAATTGAAGAAAGAAAATCTGCATGCCAAAATCCAACTTAATAAAGTTATAGATATGGGTGAAGAAACTATTAAGAAGGAAAAACATTGGGTTAAAATATTCATATCTCTATGTAGGTAGATGAAGAATGTGTACAGGCTTAATAGAGCCCATCAAGCCGAAAACAAGAAGTTGAAGGAGGAAGTGCAACAATTGAGGGAACAAAATGCAAAACAAAACCTAGACATGTTGGTATGAGTGGCCACTCGGAGAAGGAGATGAGGCATCATTTCTGCATCAACATAATTTTTTTTCCATGATGTATTTTGTTTTGCAGGCTTATAACCCTGAGGAATGATTTTGTCTTAGGCTGCTATTATCTTATTCATATGACTTTTTGCAAAGGTTATTTTATGTTTCAGAAGGTTGTAGAAGGTTCCAAACAAAAATTTGAAGGCTTTTGCACAATTTGAATATCAAATGACAAGTTTGAGGGAAAAATCATAGCTACAGGAAAGTTAACAACGTGTGTTGTTAAAGGCGTTGCGAACTAGTTATTTTGGAACAGTTTGTCGTGCAGGTACTGCGAACTTAACAATTACGTGGATTTTGAGTTGTTTAAGGCTGTCAATTGTCATATAAGATTCGGATAGCTCCCCCAGATCAGTTGGACATCAAGGGGCACATGCCCCGAGGAACTAGTTTCAGTTAAACTACATGCAACAAGTTGGATGTAGTTGCATTCAATGTTGCCAACAACATCCTGGAATATAGTATCTTGTTAGTTTTTTGTTGATTACTCATGCCACGCCTCTCTAAGGTGCAGGATCCTATGTAGGATCTAGGTGGTGAGTTCTAGGAACATTTTTGAATGTATTTTGCTATAAAAAGTGTAATGTAACTCTATTAGAGGGTTCAAATGGTGGTAGAGTGATACTCATATCTTTATTTCAATTGTAACAGAGTTTCCAGACTATATGTATCAGATTTAAGAATCTTGAATAGTGAATGATCAATTTCTTATTTTGTTGTCACATCTATTTTTCAATCTCACTTTGATACTAGCTATTGATAAAGGATTCGTCCTAGTGCTTGTTCTTTAATGCAGTGAATGATTTATTGCTTGTTATTGGTGCAAGTTTTATCAAAATGCTTTCTTGTTTATTAGGAGGTTCCTATTTGATTATATTTCTGCTATATATGTTTCATAATTGCATGATGTAACCTGATGCATGTATTTCATATTTTCTGCTAAGTCTTCCATCTTTCCATTTGATATTCTAAATGTTGATTTGAGACTATTCAAGCCTTGATTGTTGGTGTGTATTTTATGGACTGGGTTTTTTGTTGATATTTTAAACTGAGTGTCTCACCCATTTGTTACACATTGAAATACATTATTATCTTTAACAAACCTACAAGTTTATGATGGGTATTAGGCTCACACCTACAATAGTCTAGGTGGGACTTCTAGCTAAATACTAGTAGAACAAGAGGAGATGGAAGATATAAATAATTTAAAAGCTCGCACCTATAGCTCTTGAATCCCGTTCTTATAAAAGTATGGACATAAATCTCTTTTCCCCATTTTGAATGCATATAGATTTCCACTGGATCCTGGAAAGAGAAACAATACTCCTCCCGTTGATTGATAAACTCTTTTACTTCTTCTTGAACATTTTCAGATACAATTATAGGAAGTGTCTAGAGGTAATCCTTCATATAATTCAGCAGAAATCTTAACTTGACTGTCAGGAATTTCTAAATCTTCTATTGCATATTCCTGAATAGCATCATCATATTGTTGTTTACTGGAATCTAAAATGAAAGGTACATGAAGAATATAATCTGCCACAAATTCTGATTTCTCTGTCCATATTTTTAAAAATAGATCCTAGAAACTTATAATTGAATCAATAAAATTAGTAGGCCAACCTTTAACTCAATCTCTGCAATTTCCCTCTAATGAATCGTAAAACACCCTCATTTATACATCTTCATGAACGATCTCAAGGAAATCAGTAAAATGTTGAAAATCTAAGAGATGTCTTTCGGATTTACTCAAATCATTTCCATCAAATTTTGGAGACCTCTCTAGACATTCTTTATTATCATACAATGAATTGGGAAAACGAGGAATACCTTTGAAATCCAAATATGCATACCTTGAAGTAACTGAGTCTTTTATTTAGAACAAGAGGAACCAACAGTGGAGCCACCAATAATTTTTTCAAAATGGATAAGGCATTCAAACTACAACTTCTTGACAGCTCGCAGGGACCATGCCATCCCATGGAGCCTATGTTAGCACAACAATTTGCAGTAACAAATTTGGTCATTTTGTAGAGTTATGGTCCATTTTTGCAGCGTCGGTAAATTCAGATCTTTTACAATGCTCTTGATGAGAAACCCATGTTTCAAACAAATAAGGATTTGGTACGAAAGTTGTCATCCTATGAGATTATGGGTTCTGCTATGACAATTTGTTCTGACAAAATAGGAATCACACATGATTGAAATCATACATATTAGCTAATGTTCAAGGCATACATATTAGCTAATGTTCAACCTCGTTAACAAGAACAATATTCTTGGACCAGAAGAGATCAAATGTTTCTTCTCCAAAGGAAGAACTCGATTTGGCTCGGAGACAAATTTTCTCAACAGAAGCCAAAAATGATGAAATCAAAAAAGGTTTTATCAAGGGAAAGTAAGATGTGATGGAGGCCAAGCTTAAAAAGAGTGTTGTTCTGGAATGCATTTTCAATCGAAGCTAGATCTGGAATTTTATATATTTTGCAGCAGGGCATCAACTTGGCGCACGGTGTTAAGATAGAGAACAGATCCCAAGAGCCCGATGTCAGAGCAAATTGATTATAATCAGAATATAAAAAATGTGTGAAAAAACTGTAGAGCTGGTGAATTATTTATTTTTTATCATTGCAGGTGTCATAGAATAATCCGTTGAATGTCAAGCAATGATGCTCCAGATATCATGGCAAACATTGACAAAAGTGTTTTCATCTCCAGAGGAAGGGTTTGAATGCCACAACTAGGTTGTTGAACCGGTGCAGGAGATGTTTCTTTCCACAGGGTTTGCGGAGTATAAATGATGGAATGGCATCATGGAATTTGAAGTACAAACAGTGGAATTGGATTGAAACTGGTTGTCTTTTGTTAACACGGAATCAACCAAACTTTTGTAGCATCCCGAGTACAAAAACATGGGAGAACGCTACGAAATTTCTGAAGGTGCCATTTTTGGCAGCAGTGAGACATGAAAATGAACTAAGGGCACTACCAAAGTTTACACTCCAATAGTAAATATAGTCAAAACATAATCCTAGAAAGTAGGAAATGAGATAACATGGCATGATATTTTGTAACCTCTTCCTAAAATTTAGAGACCAGTTGGTATGAGTCGTCATCTTTGTAACATTTTACGATTTTTAGAAAAAGGAGATAAGGCTCGAATTGGAGCCGAG
Organism: Picea sitchensis; assembly: GCA_010110895.2. Classification (NCBI taxonomy): domain Eukaryota; kingdom Viridiplantae; phylum Streptophyta; class Pinopsida; order Pinales; family Pinaceae; genus Picea; species Picea sitchensis. The sequence continues at coordinate 16,827 of SNQJ01S0031051.1, read as the reverse complement.
AAGGGAACATGTTCTATTAATTTGGGAAAGAAGGACTTGAAGAGGGTTCGGTCGAGACCCAAGAGGAGTTCGAGAGATGAGGGGATTAGCCTTGGGGTTAGGAGACTATTGTAAGTTTTCAAGTTTTGATCTAAGTTGTTTTCAAGTTTTGATCTAAGTTTCAATTGTGTCTCAATAATCAATTGTTTTTCCTATTTGATTAAATGTAATGAGTTCTTACACCTGATGTATTAGGGACTTTTGTATTTTAGATTTATGAGCAGTAAAAGATTAGCTGCAAATGTTTGTCGTACATTTATTATATTTAATCACCTTAATTTGGTGCTGGACTAATTCCCAGTTATTAAATATTATGTTGTGTGTGTGTGAATTAAGCTTGATGTGAGATTTACACATTTCATGCATGTTTCTTTCATATATTCGATTCTCTCTTCAAACCTTGGATTATTGAGTATTGGACAAAATTTCCTTATTTGTGAGAGTATAGTTTGTATTCGGAGGAACTTGTTGTGTTGACTCCATGCCCAATGATATATAGTTCATTGATCTGTAGTGAGACTATTGCCCTCTCCCTTTCTCGTACATTCTTGTTGATCCACCTAAGCATAAACCAGATTTAAACATTCATATCTAAATGGGTATTGGTCTTATCCTCTAGCAGTCTGAGGGTAACTTCTAGTGCTAACATTTTTTCCGTCGTTGCCGAGGAGAAAAATTTGAAGATCTTTCAATGGGTTGTATGACAAGGACACTACCGATTTTGTTGGTGTACAAAAATCAGTAAACAGAACGACTGCAATAGTGCACCTGACGACTACAATGTTCAGTTGTGGCTCCCAAAAGAAGGCATACAAGGGATAACCCGCAGTCACCTCTGGCTACACCTGAACCTGATCCAGAAAAAATCATTAAGAAGGGAAAATCTTTGCAAGGAGCCTCCTCTTCTAAATCTTCAGGTATTTCCTGATACCTACCTGACTCTGTTTTTCATACACCAATTGTTGTTTCTGCAATTCCCCATTTACATCTAGATGGAACTCCTGTAAGTCAGAATTAGAAAATCTTTATGCTGAATACACACATTTTTCTCCTTATTTAAAAGAAGAAATTCTAGAAAGCTTTGATTTTCTTGCATCTCATAAAATTGTTAAGTAGTTTAGACTTGAAAGTTTGGAATATTTTCATTTCTTAGGTTCCCCAACTCCTCATTCATTTAACTTTCATGTAACCAAACGATAAGGAACCTCACTTTATGTAAAAACCTCATCAGATATACTCAATTCCAAGCCAACTTCTTTTAAGTCTGATTCTTCTTCACCCCATACTCCTCCTTTTACAAAGCCTCATGTTATACATACTTCATTTTCACCTGCAAAATCACCTGTTACTTCTCTCAAAATTCAAAGTCGTCCTTTTCCAAATCAAATGGCAGGAGTTAATCCTCCTCGGAACAAAATGGATGCCATTGTGGCCTCTAGGTATGCACCATTAGTGCTTCCTCAGCCCATGAATGCTCTTCCAATTGGAGATTACTTTAAGTACATGCCTAAATTTATTGGAGAAGAAGTTATTACTGCATAAGAACATCTTGATGCCTTTTATAGTTATGCAGATAATTTGAACATTGAAAATGAAGATGTTTGGTTGAGGGTGTAAATGTGTTGAACCTGCACATAATAGATCAAGCTAGAAAATACTACACACATTTGCAGACAGAAATTGAGAAAGAAGAAGAAGGAGAGAAAGAATGGAAGAATTCTCATTAACTGTAATGAATAATGAATAACTTACACATTATATACTTTGTATAACTCAATGAATGCGCACTGGAGGAGAACCAATGCACCATATTGGTGGTCTACAGTGATCTGGACACACACCAGCAGTTACAGGAGTGAACTGACACATATTCTAGTCTCTCAGGCAGTTATGGGAGTGAACTACCACCTAGATGAGTTAACTAGTCAACTAATGTTTAGTTAACTGACTGAACATAGTGTAGTGAGGAGTAGATAAATGAATCAAGGGTAATGCGTCAGTCTGGTGATGATCCCAAGGCAAGTGCGCATTAGCATGGTGATGATCCCAATGTTGCATGGTGACAAAACCAATGCAACATCTAGACTCAAATCAACTAGTCAAACTGAAGTGTCAATTGAAGAGAATAATCTCCAGGTGGAATATTCTCCCCTAAAATATAGGAGATTGGATAATGACTAATAATGACTAAAAAAACAAGGAAAAACCTTAGGAAAAAGAAATCCTAGGTGTGTGTGAAGTAACTCCAACACCCCCCCCTGAACATCACTATGGTGAAAATAAAGAATGGGTCCCGACAACGAGGCAATGTTAGGTACCCAAATACAAAAGATATGCTGAAATAAAGTGAGGAAAGAGGGAAAACCTCATGGGAAACCCCCTCCTCAGGGTACATTGTATGTAAAAAAAAGAACTACAATTTCTAGGCAACTGTGTCCTTCACTCCAAGACGACTTCGTAGAGAATGAAACTTCTTCTCAGAGAAGGTCTTGGTGAAGATGTATGTTGTTTGTTCTATTGAAGGACATAATTGTAGGTCGATGATCCCCTCGTGTACTAAGTCTCGGATGTAGTGCATGTGGATATGGATGTGTTTCATCTGCTGCCTCTGAACTGGATCTCTGCAGAACTACAGAGTGCTCTAGTTATCACACCAGATGACGATCGACCAATGAAACTGAATGCCCAACTCAGTGAGAAAATGTTGTAGCCACATAGTTTGGATGGTTATGTTAACTACCCCTCTGTACTCTGCCTTGGCTGAAGATAGAGAAATGGCAGCTTATTTCTTGCTCGACCAACAGATAGGCCCATAATCAAGACTAAGTGAGTAACCAGATGTGAACTTGTGATCGGTGTTATCGCCAACTCAATCAGAATCAGTAAACCCGATGAGATCTAATGTAGAGTCTGCTGCATAATGAATCCAAAAGGTGATGGTGCCATGTATGTATCGAAGTATATGCTTTGCAGCCTTCCAATGTAGCTCATGCGGTTCCTGCATGAACCTGGAAACTACGCCAACGACATAGGAGAGGTATGGTCTGGAGTGTGTGAGATACAACAAGCTCCCCGATAGATGTCTATACAGTGTGTTGTCAACCAGTGGAGTCTCCCCGCCATCCTCAAGTTTGACTCCTGATAGAAAAGGAGTCGAAGCAGAC
>SNQJ01S0031051.1:0-13574 GCA_010110895.2 Picea sitchensis | reverse complement strand
CATGTGAAATCTCTCAAGGAGATCTCGTGCATACTTGGCTTGAGACAGTTTGATGCCTGATGCATGCCAACTGATCTCGAGTCCAAGGAAGAAGTGTAGCAGACCCTTGTCCGTCATAAAAAACCTGTCATGTAGAATCCTCTTGACTGCAGCAATCGCTGAAGTTGAGCAATCGATTATCAACAAATCATCAACATACATAAGTAAGAGTAGAAATGAATCAGTCGTCCTAAGCATGTAGACATTTGGGTCTTATTTACAACGTACAAAGTTCTGTGACAGCATGTAGGAGTCCATCATGGCATACCATCCCCTCGGAGCCTGCTTGAGGCCATAAAGCAACTTCTTCAGTGGACAGATCAAAGATGAGTCCTGCATAAATCCCTGGGGTTGCTCCATATAGATCTCCTCAAAGAGATCACCGTGGAGAAATGCATTTTTCACATCAATCTGATGGACTTCCCATCCCTTAGTTGCCATAATGGCAAGTTCCAATCATATGGAATCCATCTTTGCTACTGGAGTGAAGGTCTCATCATAGTCAATGCCATGCACATGCTGAAAGCCTTTGGCAACAAGCTTGGCTTTGTATATGTTAATCTATCCATCCACTGCCCTTTTGGTCCTGTAGACCCATCTGCATCTGACAAGTTTCCTCCCAGAAGGAAGGGGAACCAGATCCCAAGTCTGGTTATCGAGGAGGGAGTTGTACTCCTCCTGCATGGCAGATTTCGAAAAGGGATTTCCAGCAGCCTCACCATAGGATTGTGGATCTGAAGATTGAACCAAGAAAAGATGTTTGGAGGGAAATGGTTCAATGGAATTGAGTGCAATAGGAGGCTCCTCGAAATCAGATCGAGTCCTCCTAGTATCGGCTGGATTACCAACAAGATCCCTTGCATCCTGAAGAGTAGTTTGTGCCCACTTGGGCCTCTGCTCTAGCTCTGCAACTACATCTGGATGCTCTGACTCTGCATATGAATGTACTGACTATGCATCTGAATCATCTGAGTCCTTTGAATCATAAATCTCATCTAAAGAAGAGTCGTCGTGTGCATGCTCATAATCTCGGAAAAGTGGAAGAATGAAGGTGTCTGCATGCGACTGTTGAGGTACATGCGAGACACTTTCCTCGAATTGGACACTACGCTCAATTATGAGTCGCTCCGATGAAATATCAATAAGCCTATATCCCTTCACATCGTCGGGGTATCCAACAAAAATACACTTAGTGCTCTGGAGCAAGTGCCTCCCTCTTTTCAGAGGGAATCTGGCCCCATGTGCGTGAACCGAAAATACGAAAGTGTGTCACTTCTGGTTTGAGGCCGCTCCAAGCCTCGTAGAGGGTCTTATCCTTAATAGATCTATGGGGAGATATGTTTTGGATGTATGTTTCACAATTAAGTGCTTCGGACCATAGTCTCTATGGTAGTGACTTTGCATGCAGCATGCAAGATGCCATCTCCTTTAGAGATCTATTTTTCGGCTCAACAACTTTGTTTTTCTATGGAGTATAGGGAACTGTGTGCTGCAACTGAATCCCTACCTCATGGAAAAGATTATGGATCTCATGATTGACATACTCTCCCCCATTATTAGTTTGGAGGACATTGTTTCTTTCCGGACTATGTCTCAACCAGGGATTTGAAATCTTTGAGGTGTTGAAAGACCTCGGATCTTTGCCTGAGAAAGTAAATCCATGTAAAACGTGAGAAATCATCAAAAAAAATGAGAACAAACTTCGCTTTGTTGATAGATGGATGAAAAAAAGGATCCATAATGTCACTATGGATCAGATCTAAAGGCGTGGAAGATCTCTGAGACTTTCCTTTGTCGAATTTCTCTTGAGGGTGTTTTCCAAGAACACATTCCTCACATACTCCCTTGGAGAAATGGATTTCTAGTAGACCATCAATCAATATTTTCTTGATAAGTTGTTGCATATATCTGAAATTCAAATGTCCAAACCTTTCATTCCATATCCTACTACTTTCATCAGCATGAGCAAGCAGTAAAGCAGAATATGGTTCAATAAATTCAGAAAATGTATACAATCTAGACTGATGATTTACCTCACCGGTAGAAACCCTAGAGTTAGTTTGCATGTCATATATGTCCACGGAATTTGGTGTGAATATGAATTTATTTCCAGTGCTGAAATTTTCAATCTTATACATGGAGAGAAGATTGACAGAAAGTTTGGGAACATGCAACACATTCTAGAAGCTTTCGTTGGTGAGTTCAATCCTTCCTTTGTTGGTGACTTCGACAAAAGAGTTGTCCCCCATCAGAATGGGAGGACCTTTTCATGCATCCAAAGAATAATAGACTGCTTTTGAGGCAGCCATGTGATGTGATTCTCCTGAATCTACGATCCAAGCATCGGGAGAGGATTTGATGGCAATCAAGGCATGGCTAGAATTGTCTCTCTTGGGATTCAGATCTTTTGTCTTCTTCTTCTTGGAACCCTCAGGGATGCAATCTCCAAGGTTGTTTTTCTGAAGTATTTGAGACATTATATCTATTTTTTTTGCATGCATGCGGATTCTGGATGGAATCCTTTGTGACAGTACGTGCATTTATCCCCTTTTCTTCCCTTTCCACCTTTGGATCCAGAGGCATCGGTGAAGGGATTTGAATAACCTTCTTTCTTCGGATGTGCATGAGCTTTCCTTTTGTATTTATCTTTAGATTTCTGATATTTATGGTTGTCATCTTGCACAGTAAGTGCATGCGCCTTTGGGCCTTTGATTTTGTCCATGTTGATGAGCTTGGTTTTCTCTTATGTCATGGATTCGATAAATTCCTCAAGAGAAGGCATCTTCCACGTGGCTCCAGAGGTGAATCTGACAGAATGGAATGTGGATACGAATACAGAGAATTCAGGACCAAGTTTGGAGAGAATGGTGAGAACCATTTGTTTCTCCTCCTTAGATTTATTAACCTCGCAAGCTTTGAGTTGCGATAGTAAATCCTTGAAATTTGTAAAGAAATATTGGATATTGTCGAAGATTTTTGGATCCAATGTAAGAAATTCCACCTTTAGTATGTGTCCCCTCATCGCATCCTTTTTTCCAAAGATCCCTTCCAAGGTGGTCCAGGATTCATTGGGAGTCTTACAGGAAGATATGTGAAAAAGGAGATCAAGAGAAATAAGACTGCAAATTGTTTCGAATGATTCATCCATTCGATTTAAGTACTTGGATTTTTCTATGGCTAATGTTGGTTATGTGTCTGTATTCAAGGCCAAACTATACAATCCTCTGGTTTGGAGATGTATGACTATTTTCTCCTTCCATGCAAAGTATTTGTAAGGTGTAAGAATGAATTCTTTTTGAAAATCCATCTTTCTGTTGTCTGTACCTACAAAAAAAAATTGGTGTGGCTTTTGCTTAGAAGTCTATCGGCTCTGATACCATGTAAATGTGTTGAACCTGCACGAAATAGATCTAGCTAGAAAATACTACACACATTTTCAGAGAGAAATTGAGAAAGAAGGAGGAGAGAAAGAATGGAAGAATTCTCATTAATCGTAATGAATAATGAATAATTTACACATGATACAATATGTATAACTCAATGAATGCGCATTGGAGGAGAACCAATGCACCATAGTGGTGGTCTAGAGTGATCTGGACACACACTAGCAGTTACGAGAGTGAAATTCCACCTAGTCTAGTCTCTCAGGAAGTTACAGGAGTGAACTACCACCTAGTTGAGTTAACTAGTCAACTATTCTTCAATTAACGGACTGAATAGTGTGTAGTGAGGAGTAGCTCAAGGAATCAAGGGTAATGCATCAGTCTGGTGATGATCCCAAGGCAAGTGCGCATTATCATGGTGATGATCCCATTGTTGCATGGTGACAAAACCAATGTAGCATCTAGACTCAACTCAACTAGTCAAATTGAAGTGTCAACTGAAGAGAATATTCTCCAAGTGGAATATTCTCCCTTAAAATATAGGAGACTGGATAATGACTAATAATGACTAAAAAAACAAGGAAAAACCTTAGGAAAAAGAAATCATAGGTGTGTGTGAAGTAACTCCAACAAAGGGTCTTTGTGCAAAGCCTAGATGGGGAATCCCGAAAGTGATTTAGAAGTTTAGCTCCTAGACCAACAGTTGGAATTGAGGCATTGGATGATGCATTTTTAAGGCATTGGGGTGAAAAAAAATATTTCTTGTATTACATTACATAATTTGGGGCTCTCAAGAGGAAAGAGGGTGAATCTGTGTCAGATTTCTCAAAAATATTTAACAAGATGCACAACAAAATTCCTACTGAGATTAAGCCCACTGAGACCTCTACAAAAATAACTTATGCAAGTGCTTTTGACCAAGAATTTTGTCTATTGTTGAGGGGCAGATCTGATAGAGATAGGATAAAACAAAAAACAAAAGCTTCATATTCAGATGCTTCAGGTATTGATCCCAAGGTTGATGAATTGACCAAGTTGGTTAAGTCATTATCTGCATAGATGGAAAGGTTAAATATTGAAGGGAGACCTGCTAATAGAAATCCTAAAGAATTTGGAAACAAAAATCAATTTAGAAGGCCGAACAATACACGTCAAATTTTGTAGAGAGATCAAAGAAATAGGGAAGATCAGAAAGTTCAAGCTCCTCTACAGAACAATTTGATTGATGATGAAGAAGGAAATAATGAGGATGTAGACCAAGAAATTCATTGTTTAGGAGACACAACTTCCTCTCCCCATTTAACACAAGCTGCTTATGGAGATTCCTTGATGTGCAATCAGTTAGATGAGTTATCTATAGGAGAAACAGTCAATCAAGGTGAAGTTCAAAAAAAAGTACAATATGGGATCAAAATAGAAAGATGGAAAACCAAGTGCATCTACTCAGCCTAAAAAGATAGATACTCCTTAAAAATTTGTGGTTGCACCAAATAAAGAAGAAGGAGAACATAAAAATCAACCCATTATCAAGGCTCCTGCTCAAGAGGTAAAAGAAATCCAAAAATCCCATTCTTATTTTAATTTTGAGAATGAAATCCAAAAAATCAAGATTCTTGTCCCACTCCTAGAATTGATGAAAAATGAAGACTTTAAAAAATCTATCTCAAATATGTTGCAGCTTGAATCTTATTCCTCTTCATCATATTCAGTTAATTTACATGATGAAAAGCCTACAGTTATTTTAGGACCACTGGTAAAAGACAAACATGATTCTTCTCCTCCATTTTACACTTCTTTGAATGTGCATTACCAGAGTTTTCACAATTGTATTATGGATTCGGATGCATCCCATAACCTGACGCCTAAGGTTGTCATGGATGAATTAGGCCTGGAAATCACTAAATCTTATCAGGAATTGTATTATTTTGACTCAAGGAAAGTAAAATGTCTTGGAGTTATTAAAGATCTAGTTGTTACACTTTTCCAATTACCTATGAAAAGCATGGTCATGGACATTGTAGTTGCAGATGTACCCCCCAAATTTGGGATGTTTTTGTCTAGATTATGGATCAAGAGGTTAGGAGGAACTTTAAAAATGGATATTTCTTATGCTACCATACTAGTCTTTGGGGGTGAGCACAGGAGATTGTATAAAGAAGCTCAGCTAGCATACAACATAAGTGATGAGAGAAACCCAACAAACCATCCCATCTATGTTGTTGATATTGATTTGGGGTCTAGTATTCTTCATCCTACTCAGTCCCCTCAACCATCCTTAGAGTTAAAAATCCAGTCATCAACAAATTGTGAAAAAACTAGTAAGGGTGTTCAATTGTGGAAGATGTATTTTGATGGTGCATCTTCCAAGGATAGTGGTGGTGTTGGGATAGTGTTCATTTCTCCGTCTCAGGATGTCACAACATTTTCCTTCAAGCTTGAATTTGAAACAACAAACAATATTGCAGAATATGAAGCCTTAGTTTTGGGGCTTAGAGCTGCAAAGGACATGAAAATTGAGGGACTGACAATATGTGGAGATGTAGAACTGATTGGGCATCAAGTTAGAAATATCTATCAAATAAAACATCCTAGACTGAAGGCTTATAAGAATGAGGTTTGGGACCTCATTGATAACTTCTTCTCTGCCTTCAACATATCTTTTGTTCCCAGAGAGGCTAATACACTGGTTGATTCTTTAGTTGTTTCTACGAGCAATTTTAAATTTTCCCTACCTCCCAAAACTAAGTATAATGTTGAGGTAAAATACAGACCTTCTATACCCGATAATGTCAAGCAATGGAAGGTTTTTGAAGATGATAAATAACTAAATAGGTTTTTGGAAACACTAGACGAATTTGATGCCCTGCATATTGACCAAGAATCAGATGGTAATAAAAATATGCATGTTGATAAATTTCTGAATAAAATTGCAGATCATAAAATTGTCCAATTGCCTAACAATCACATTCCTAAAGGGATGGTTATTTTAGAAAGGCTCTTTGATAATAATGGTGTTGTTGTGAAGGTGAGTAGTTCTAAAGAAAATGTAGATCCGACAGACTGTAATTTAGGCACTGAAGAAGAACCTGAATATGTTAAATTGTCCAGTAGCCTATCAGAAGATCAGAGGGATGAATGTATCCAATTGTTGGAAGAAGTTTATGATGTGTTTGCATGGAAGTATGAATACCTGGAGACTTATGATACTAGCATCATTGAGCATAGGATACCTTTGAAAGATGACACTAATCCTTTCAGACATAAGCTTAGGCAGATTAACCCAATGTTATTGCCTATTATGGAGAAAGAGGTCAAGAAGTTGCTTAGTGCCCAAATCCTTATACCTCTGAGGTATTCTGATTAGGTAGCCTATTTGGTCCCTGTCAGAAAGAAGAATGGTGAGATCATGATTTATGTTGACTTCAGGAATATAAATATGTGTTTTAGAAAAGACAACTACCCTTTACCCAAAATGGAACACATTTTGCAAAGGGTGACATGCTCAATGAGGATTTCAATGATTGATGGGTTTTCGGGCTACAATCAGATTTATGTGTTGCCAGAGGACAGAGAGAAGACAACATTCACAACTCCCTGGGGCATATTCATGTATGCCAAGATGCCATTCAGTCTTATGAATACACGGGCAACTTTCCAACGTGGAATGGACATTGCATTTATTGGAGAGAAAGACAAGTTTGTGATTATCTATCTGGATGATATTACAGTGTTTTCCAAGTCTGATTAAGAGCATTACCAGCGTCTAAAGAAGGTGTTTTTGAAGTGCATAAAGTATGGGATGTCCCTAAATCCCAAAAAGTCTATTTTTTCCATGAAGGAGGGTAAGTTGCCATGACATGTTGTCTCAGCTGAAGGAGTAAAGATTGACCTCAATATAGTAGAGGCTATCAAAACCCTTTCTCTTCCAAGGTCTAAGAAAGAAACCCAGTCCTTCTTAGGTAAGATAAACTTTTTGAGCAGATTTTTATCTAACTTTGTTGGTTAGTGAAATTCATCACTGCCATGTTGAGAAAAGGAAACAAAGTAAAGTGGACACCAGAAGCTAGGAGTTATTTTGAACAGATAAATAAAGCATTGGTTGATGCTCTTGTTCTGATCAGTCCAGACTACTCAAATGAATTTCTGATTTTTTGTTTTGCCTCCAATGATACACTAGCTAATGTCCTTCTTCAGAAGAATTTAGATGGAATGGAGCAGCATGTCTCCTTCTTTAGTAGGGCCTTGAGATATGTTGAAGTCGGGTATGATATTATGGAGAAATAAGATTATGCTCTTAAGGCTTTTAGGGTGTATGTTCTTCATTCAAAAATCATTGCTTATGTTCCTTCAAGTTCTATTAAATAAATTATGATTCAACCTGATATAGATGGGAAAAGAAGCAAGTGGATTGCTAATATTTTAGAGTTTGATCTAGAGGTGAAGCCCACCAAGCTAGTAAAAAGTCAAGGATTGGCTAGATTGCTAGTTGAATCTAATTGTAAGGCATTGGGAGTAAATTTTATGAGCACTAACTCTGTAAATCAACAGTCTGATATTCAAAACAATAACCTGCAAATCAACTCAAATTTGGCAGAATGCAGCTGGTATAAGGATGTATCATATATTTCCTGCAAATATTGCAGTCTCCTACTGGACTTGAGAAGACCAAGGTAAGAGATCTAAAACTTAAAGAAGTTAGGTATTGTATTGTTGATCATATTCTATATTGGAAGGATACTTCAGGGATTATTTTAAGATGTTTAAATATTGAGGAGACAAAACAAATTATGACTGAATTTTATGAGAGTTTATGTGGAGGTCATCACTTCTAGAGAACCACAAATTGATGTGTGTGCAAATATCAGAACATGTGATAAATGTAAGAAATTCTCAGGTAAACAACAGCTCAAGTCTTTTCCTATGAAACCAATTGTGGTATCTGGCCCTTTCCAGCAGTGGGGATTAGACTTTATTGGACAAATTCATCCATCCTCAAGTGGTCAAATTTGTTGGATTCTAACTACTACTGACTACTTTACCAAATGGATAGAATCCATTCCCACCAGGAATGCAACACACAAAGTAATTATTGGTTTCTTGGAAGATATTATGTCAGGGTTTGGTTGCCCAAACAAAATTGTCACTGATAATGCATCAGCTTTCAAAGTTGACCCCTTAGTGAAGTTTTATGAAAAAATCGGTATTGAACTTATCCATTCCACTCCATATTACCCTCGGGGTAATGACTTAGCATAATCCTCCAACAAAAGCTTAGTAAAGATTATCAAAATGTTGTTGGAAGACAATAAGAAGTCATGGGATTCTAAGTTGAAGTTTTCCCTCTTGGTAGACAGAGTAACCACCAAAAGGTCAATTGGTACCACACCATTTCAGTTGGTTTATGGAACTGAAGTTATTTTCCCTGCTCAATTAGCTTTACTTGTGGAAAAATTCCTTCAAAATCAAGAAGGGGAACCAGATGACATGATCAGAAGGATACATCAACTTTTGGAAGTGCAACAAGCCAGAGAGAAATTGTTTGACAAAGCACAGATTCATCAACCAAAAATCAAAGAAATTTTTTACAAGAAGGTGAAGAAAGAAGATTTCCAGCTTGGAGACCTGGTACTCAAGTGGGATGCTCAGAAGCAGGATAAAGGAAAACATGGCAAATTCAAAGCTCTTTGGGTTGGTCCTTTTAAAATTACTGAAGTTTTTCAAAATAATACTTTTAAGCTGCATAATTTGGAGGATGTTGAAATTTCCGATGGCCCAGTCAATGTACATTTTCTCAAAAAATATTTTTTCTGAAAGCCATGGGTGGCTTCATTTCATTGTAAATACCAGTGTGTTTAGTTTGTTTTATTTAATTTTAATAATGACTCTTTTCCCAATGGATAAGGCACTAGAACTGCAATGTTCTTGGAGCCTCATAGGGAGGTCTCCATCCCTTATGGAGCCATATGTTAGCACATAGGATGTATAGGAGTCAATATGTTTTTTTAACTTCTAGGTTTGAGTCATAGGGTCATTTTATTTTAGTTTTTTTATTGTTGTCTTATGTCAATAAATCTTGTTTTGATTGTCTCATGAGTCAATAAAGTTTATCATAGTCCATGTGAGGGTCTTGGTGTCATAATAGTGGTCATCAATATTAGAAAAAANTTAAATCTCATCATTATCAAGTGTTGTGTCTCAAAAGGGTGTACAAAGGGTTTTCATACTGTATCTAACCGTTTGGGGGTAAAGTCATATGTCAAATCAACCTGCTACAAACTCTCCTAAAAGTTCGCAGTGGATCAAGAAAACTACATTATGCATTAATCACACGCCATCATGTTTTGGAAATGTGGCAGATGGTATTCTATTGTTTTCGGTGCCATCTACTCATCATTTTTCCTTCAATTCAGTTTCAGAATGAGGTTTATCATTTTGAACAAAGCGCATTGCAAACTGGTTTAAATTTTTTGCTCTACGAATTTCCTGTAGCAGTTGAAGGAGGATTAAAGCTCCAAGGAACTACCAGTGTAGTTCATGCAACAACAGTTGAGATTAATATATACCAGGTACCATGTTTAAACGCTCAATTTCACTACATGAAGGTTGATCATAATCAAACTCTTATTGTTGCAATTTTTCTGTGTGCTGCCAACTATTCCATAGTATTTCCGCTGCAAAACTCCTTTCACTTGGTCATTTTTTACAATCCATGTATCTTAATCCTTTGCAAACCCAAGTCTTTTTTTTTTACACCAAAGATCAGTTGCAGCCCTTTGTTATGGCCATGACCCTATCTGTTGCAAATTCTAGCTAGTGTTGCGAACTGTTTTCAATGTACGCGTTGCAAATTAATTGCGTTGTGAATCCTTTGTTTTCCCATTTGACAAAACCCTCGCTAACAATTTTCACTCAGGTTTGAAATATCATCGCGTCCAAATATTTTCCTTTCAGACCTGTCACTTTGCAAAACCTTTTGATTAAAAACCCTAGTTTAAAATCCATCCACTATAAATTTCATATGTGTGCTGCAAACTGAGAACTACACTGCTAATGTTATGTTTTACACAAGATTGCCCCGAACTTTTACATGATTGAAATATCATCTAGTTTAGAGTTGTTATTCTCTCCTCTCATCTTCTAGTTGTAGTCTTTTTCATTTTTGCATTGTTGTTGTACATGAATACTTTATTCGACAAACCCTAAATCGTGCAAATATCAAACAGTTAAAACCTAATTCATAATTTTTCATCATTAGTTGGTAGCAACTATTATCAAAATGAGGAAGGTTTTAAATCAACTATCATGGACAATCAACAAGGTAAGAAAGTTCACAAAGGAGGAGAAATTGTCAGGGTTCAGCCCCATGACCTACAACTTATAAATTCTGAACCATTTTTCAGAGAAGCATTTCAGAGAGTGGGTTGTTTGATTTTTTATGAAAAAATGCAAAGAGGACATCCTGAGGTTTCCAAGCATTTTGCACTTAATTTCAGTGGGAAAAAGACTAAACTGGGTGCATTGGAGTTTGATGTTTCAAAGCAATCTATCTCTACAGCCACACAGATACATGTTCGAGGTGAAAAATGGTTTAAATCCATGTCCTTGAATTCTACATTTTCTAAGGAGTTCCTAAAACTTGAATATCAAGGAGACAACCAATCTAAGGGAGTGCCAAGAATTCATATGTTGGAGTATTTTGATAAAATTCTCAGAGTTATTCAGAGGTATTTCACTTGTGAAGGAAGGTTCAATATGGTTTATCAATACCATATCAGATTGTTACTGCATTTTACTGGGAAAGAGTCCATGAACCTACACTTTTATCTATTCAAAAGCATTGGGAAAATGTCAGATAGAGTCCAATACAAATCTAAGTAGGTGGATACCATTGTTTTTCATTATGGTATGATCAAAATGATAGTATGGGAATAGTTGAAGAAGACCAATACTGATTGGGATGTTTTCCTAGCTACATCAAGATTTCAGCCAGATGTTGCTCACACACCGCAGTCAAAGAGACAAACACCTGCTCCTGTTGAGAATACCGTACACTCAAAGTCAAGTAAAAAGAGGAAGATGACCAAAAGGGATAAGTCCATTCAATTTACTGATAAGACAGTTGAAGGTCCTTAACAACCTTTTGATGAAGACACTTCTCATGTGGCAGAGCCTGCACCTATGGGGACACCCTCTAGTAAAACAAAGATTCTGAAGGGAAAGAAGCTTGTGTTTTCTTCACCTATTTCTATAGAAGTTTTCAAGCCTAGAAAGACTTGTCACTAGATCAATAGCAAAGAAGCATGCCTCTATAGAAGAAGGTACATCTAGGGCATCAACTCAACCAACAGAAAAAACTAAGCCTCTAAAGAAACAAATAGGAATCATTGAGATCAAGTCTCCTTCTGATGAAAAGGATCCCACTTTTAAAAAGGTTTAGGAAACAGTTGAAAGAGGCAAAGGCTAAAAATGAACAATTGAAGAAAGAAAATCTGCATGCCAAGATCCAACTTAATAAATTTATAGACATGGGGGAAGAAACTATTAGAAAAGGAAAAACATTGGGTTAAAAGATCCATATCTCTGCGTAAGCAGATGAAGAATGTGTGTAGGTTGAATAGAGCCCATCAAGCCAAAAACAAGAAGCTGAAGGAGGAAGTGCAGCAATTGAGGGAACAAAATGCAAAACAAAACCTGGACATGTTGGCACAAGTGACCACTCGGAGAAGGATATGAGGCATCATTTCTACATCAACATAAATTTTTTGCCATGATGTATTTCGTTTTGCAGGCTTATAACCCTGAGGAATGATTTTGTCTTAGGCTGATATTATCTTATTCATATGACTTTTTGCAAAGGTTACTTTATGTTTCAGAAGGTTGTAGCAGGTTCCAAAGAAAATTTTGAATGCTTTTGCACAGTTTGTATATCAAATGACAAGTTTGAGGGAAAAATCACACCTACGGGAAATTTTGTAACTCGTGTTGTTAAAGGCGCTGCGAACTAGTTATTTTGGAACAGTTTGTAGCGAAGGTACTGCGAACCTGATAGTTACGTGGATTTTGAGTTGTTTAAGGTTGCCAATTGTCAAATAAGGTTCGGATAGATCCCAAGATTGGTTGGACATCAAGGGACACATGCCTCGAGGATCTAGTTTCAGTTAAACTACATGCAACAAGTTGGATGTAGTTGCATTCAATGCTACCAACAACATCCTGGAATATAGCATCTTGTTAGTTTTTTGTTGATTACTCATTGACACACCTCTCTAAGGTGCAGGATCCTATGTAGGAGCTAGGTGGTGAGTTCTAGGAGCATTTTGAATGTATTTTGCTATAAAAAGTGTAATGTAACTCCATTAGAGGATTCAAATGGTGGTAGAGTGATACTCGTATCTTTATTTTCAATTGTAACAGAGTTTCCAGACTGTATGTATCAGATTTAAGAATCTTGAATAATGAATGATCAATTTCTTCTTTTACTGTCACATATGTTTTTCAATCTCACTTTTATGCTATCTATTGATGAAGGGTTCATCCTAGTGCTTGTTCATTAATGTAGTGAATGATTTATTGTTTGTTATTGGTGCAAGTTTTATCAAAGTTCGCTCTTGTTTATTAGGAGGTTCCTATTTGATGAGATTTATGTCATATATGTTTCAGAATTGCATGATGTAACCTAATGCATGTATTTCATATTTCTCGCTAAGTCTTCCATCTTTCCCTTTGATATTCTAAATGTTGATCTAAGACTATTCCAGCCTTGATTGCTAGTGTGTATTTTATGGAGGTTTGTGTTGATATTTTAAACCGAGTGTCTCACCCATTTGCTACACATTGAAATACATTAGTATCTTTAACAAACTTACAAGTTTCTAATGGGTATTAGGCTCACACCTACAATAGTCTAGGTGGGACTTCTCGCTGGATACTAGTAGAACAAGAGGAGCTAGAAGATATAAATAATTTAAAAGCTCGTGCCTATAGCTCTTGAATCATGTTCTTATAAAAGTATGGACATAAATCTCTTTCCCCCATTTTGATTGCATATAGATTTCCAATAGATCCTGGAAAGAGAAACAATACTCCTCCTACTGATTGAAAAACTCTTTTACTTCTTCTTGAACATTTTCAGATGCATTTATAGGAATAGTG
>SNQJ01S0031050.1:84005-96733 GCA_010110895.2 Picea sitchensis | reverse complement strand
TGTGCGATGGAGAATATTTAGAATATTTTATTGAAACTTAATTTAAAATGTGAATTAGGAAAGTTGGTGGGTCTCAAAACTCTATAAAAGAAAAGGGAGATGAGGAAGAAAGGGATCGGTTGTTAGCGTAACGTTACGCTGCCGGAATTGTGACTTGACTGTTTGCTTGTGGAGAGTTGGGATTTTCCAGCTCGGATAGGAGTGTTAGCTTGGCCTTGTGAGGCGAGCTAGGAAGCTAGACGTACCTTCTGGATAGTGTGTGGCCCCTTTGCGGCTCGGGGGGCTAAGGGGGAAGCAGAGTACCCCTAGTGATTGGCTAGGAGGTACCGATGTAGTCTCGACGGTCGACGAGCAGGAGCGACACAGAGCAGGGGCGACATGGAGCACACGGTCATCATTTGAAGCGAGACTCAAGGAAATCATATGGTTTTTGTTTAATTAATTTGGTCTACTAGGATGCATTATGATTTACGCTAGTATCAGAATATTGGTTGCAATTGGACTTAATGGTTGTTTTATTTCTGACATAAATGTTTGTTATTTATGTCAGTGAATTTAGTTTTTGGACTGGGAATTGCTATGCTTTAATTATTGAAAACTCTGTAACAAATCCTGTCTGCGTTACTTTCTCTGGGCAGTGATTTTTTTATGTCTGTAATTTCAACACAAAAGATTAATTTATCTCTACAATTAAAATGGTACTGGAATGGGTTAACACTGTGTCTTCCATTTTCTTCACTTATGGTTCAAATTAACCTGACCAATGGTAAGGATTTCACATGTTTCTACCCAGTGTTGAAGATGGTCACACCACGCTCACCCACAGTCCTTCAAATACACACAAGGATAGTGATATATTGGCCTGATTGATTAGTGTTATAGCTGGAGGCCGCCACATAATTTAAGGGCGTTTCCACTCGGTTTACCCTCAACATCTTTAATGGGTTCATGTATTTACACCACAAAGTTTGAAAAATCCATCCTCCCTACCAGTCCATGCGTTGTCTGTGGTTCAGTTGGGTATATTAAAGCATTTCTTGACTGGGTAGATGGGCGAATCGCACATCCCTCAGGTCTGCAAAATTTGT
Organism: Picea sitchensis; assembly: GCA_010110895.2. NCBI lineage: Eukaryota > Viridiplantae > Streptophyta > Pinopsida > Pinales > Pinaceae > Picea > Picea sitchensis. Next base: position 95,645 of record SNQJ01S0031050.1, on the reverse strand, counting down.
TGGTTATCTGCATTTTCTTTTTCAGTTTAACAATCAACCTGTCACTTTGCGGTTGGGGCGGTTTACCCAGTGTTCCCTTAGCATTTCAGTAAATGGTTACGGATAGATGCCTGGAAATAACCAATAGTGAATTGACGTTGGCGACTGTCCTTAGTTGCGCACGAATTGTTGCGTCTTGCTGTAATGGACAGCACAGTGTGAAGTGTTAGCACCCTTTTGTTAGTGCAGGGTATGTTATCATGACTTGGCCGCCATTTTCGTTAGGCAACACTATTTTGAGGTTAAGGGACAACATTCACCATGATGCTAAATGACAAACTAACAATATTCCTGCAACTTGCTGACTAACAACCTGCAAACTGCGCAGGAGATTAAGGGAGAGAATGACGCATATCTTCGCCCCTGCAAAAGAATGTAAACAAAAAAAAAATTGCCTGGGCGTATGGCCTTGTCCAAGATCAACCAACGTGTAGTTAGCTTACCGTCTGACTCTACAACTATTTTGAGCAATCGCCCAAAATCGCCCCCGCTAGCTGTCAAGTCATAACACTTCGCCCTGCAAATTACGATTTAAAATTTTATTTACTTTTACCTCTGCAAGAGTGTGACATGCGGCTGTGGAAGGATTTTCTTTTAAGATGCAGTCAGAAAATTCTGAGTTAACTCTTGACTCTGACAGTTACTAATTCTCCAGTTTCCAAGTTGATCATCCTTACCTGGAACGCATTCCCAACCATCTCCTTGCTAATTTTCTTACTTTACTTGGCGTAGTGTTGGGCCACCAGTTTGTTTATGTTTGATAATTCATAGAATGTAATGTGGGTTATTTTATTGTATTTATCAGTGAAATGATATGGGAATATAAAAAGCGTAAATGATGACCATTATGGATATCATAAGTGTTGTTATGATTGGTAAAGAGATGCTTATTCTAATGTATTGTTGTTGTATTATGTAATTATTAGGCCACTGTAATAGATTTAGATTGCTCTTGCATTATAAGATAGAATGTAGTGTTAGCGATATAAAAAGGGTAATGCTATTTTTAGTCTGATGCAATGTTATCATAACCCACAAAGGTAAGTAAGGATATCCTTATATTAGTGAAATATTCCTAAAATTTTATTGATGTTATGAAAACATAAATGGGTATAGTAAGGAGTAATGCATTATGATTGTAAAATATCTCGTTATTGGAAGGGTAACGCCATTGTAATTATTGTTTTGGAAATATGTAAGAGTAATGTTTCTCCAATATAATATAGAGTGTCACTTTAGTGTAGATAACATATAATAGAAATGTCATTGTGATTCTATTTGAAAGGTTATTGTGATATAGAAAGTGAGTTAGGGTTGGAAACCTATCAAAGAATGTTGTGGATTTTTAGATTGATAAGTTAGTTTAATACTATGTAATGGCATTGTTACCTTACTATAATCTATTTGTTGTTGTAATATGTATGGAGTAACTTCATTAAAATATATTGTGGGTAATAGGTAAAGGTAGTACTTTATTGCAATATAACATAAAGAGATAAGGTAGGTGTTGATAACATGATTGGTAATTTGAACGTTGTTTTAAATGCATGTCAGTGGAATATAAAATGAGGGCATGGTTATTTTAGGGTCTTGGTATTGTAGTTCATTGTGGTTGATAACAATTAAAATGAAAATTCTTGGTTGCCGAAATGGCAATGTTGTTTTCGGATAAGAAGTAATGATAGGGTTATTTTATGATCCTGTTAGTGTAGATCATTGTCATGATAATAATAAAATGTACAGTACTTGTGATTTTACTTGAATTGTTAGTGGAATGTAAATAATGATATGGTTGCTTTATATTAGTGCTAACATTCATGGTAAGGTAAATGTTAGTGGGTTTATCAGTATGGTAATGATATCGCTGCTCATTTGGCTTTTGTTTTTATTGCATATTGGGTTTTTGTGTTGCCCTTAATTCTGGCGGGCGCCCTTATCCAATGGGTTCCTTCTGCAGGGTGATTTTATTGATTGGCTTAGGTTTGGGCTGTTAAATTCAGGGTTAGTGCTATAATTGGAATTGTCCAAACTCACAGTTATATAATATCAGACTCTTTGATCTGATAAAGCTAGTCGCTCTGTATATAAGTCTGTGTGTGTGATTATTTTTGTGTAAAGAATCCTGTGCCGTATCAACAGTCTCGGGCCCTTTAAAGGTAGGGTTTCCACTCTTGTGACACACCCGATGGAGATTAGTAGTTTCTGCTTGAGCAGTCGGCTAGGAGCCTGTCTGACCTTCTCTCTCTCTGGAGCAGAGAAGTAAGATTAAACGCCCTGCTTTCCTGTGCAGAAATAGTAAAATCTACTACTATGGATTCTTCCTTCTGTGTTCGTACTATGCATAACCCAGTATGTCATTAAATGTTTGCAGTTACTTGTTGTGCGCCTTATGTCTTCTTGTTGTGATCATCGTGGTTGCGTCTTGTTAGTCATCGGGTGGCGACATAGAGTCAAGTGTGTCTATTCCTTTTTAAAAGCGCACACACTTTTAAAACAAACAGAAATATATATATATATATATATATATATATATATTTGCACCTGTTATCAGAGTTGTTGTCGTAGTGAGGAGGTTCGTTACAATGATGTTGCTAATTGATTTCCTATTGAACCAAAGTTTCTTGTTGCTCATCATCTTCAGAAACACTTTCATCACATTCATCAAAGAAAGGAGGATTGTCATAAATTTTTGTGTGTGATGAAAAATAAATCTTCTCTTCTTGTTCTTCTGGATATTCATCATAAACAGGTTCAACAGATAACTCAAGAGTGTCATAAGTCAGACAAATTCTAGGAATATCTACTGTGAAGCTATCTATCTCAGATCCACACTCCTACAAATTATAGTCTAAATCATCTTCGAACAACAAACATTCTTCAAGGTTATTAAACATGACAACCCTATCTTCTTCATGAAACAAAATAGTGTCTACAAGATGATCCTCTGGATGGAAATCATCATCAAAAATTGGTTTACTAACTTCCTCTAAAGTTCCATGGTTGTCATGATTTAAACTTAGATTTTCATTTTCAGTAATAGAAGAAGTTTCACTCACATGTTTAGGTCTGTGTGAATGTTGCAGATCTGTGTAAGCAGGGGTTGCAATCTGATTGTTCATGAGTAGATCTATCTCTTCTTCTGTTAAAGGAGGAGGTGGTCTATGCAATTTCTGGATCAAGCAACTATTGTTTTCTTTCTCTTCTGCATGTTGACCATGATGTTGAATATCTTCTTCTTGAATGTGATCAAAAGAGATATCATATCCTACTTTTTCATCAACCAACTCTTCTTCATACTGATTATCTTCACCGACTTGAGAAATTTCTAATATTCCTTCCTCCTCTTCAAGAAGATGTGTTTGATCTGTTTGTCTTATGAATTTTATATTATAGCAATCTTCAAAAAGTATTTCAGTTGAATAGATTCTTTTACAATGTTGATGAAAAAGTCTATGAAAATATTTCAATGAAGGAATACTGGAATGAGGTAAAGATTTATACTAGAGTCTAGCATCTCTTTCCAACAAAAACATAAACAGTTTCATGAGGACATATTCATGATGTATATTTAATTCATCCACGAGCTTGTGGAATTCAAACAAGTGTTAAGCGGGATTATCATCTGCATATTCTCCAAATTTAGGAAGGACGTATTCCCAAACTTTAATGTCTAGAACAGTGTTTGGAAAACCATAAACATTTTTAAAGTCCAGAGGAGAAAACCTTGCAGCAATCCGAGCGACGAAAGAATCTGACATTTTGAGACCAGTGGAGTCACCAGTGAATCATGTAGAGTCTTCGAACCTAGGAGTCGCCAGGTGAATGATCACAGCCAATTGTATGCCTATCCCTTGTTCACCATCAAGAAATAGATCTGAACTTTTTGTCATATCCCAAAGAAGATAACTTCGTTCCTTCGTCCCCGACAACGACGCCAGAAAATGTTGTCACGAGAGTTGGTTCTAGGCTGTAACAGAGCCAAGCCTTAGCACATTTTAAATGAAAAAATAAGTTATCATTCAAAACTTGATTTGTGTTGCGTGCAAGTAAATTCTGAGATAACCACGAACCACTTTTGATTAGAAGCTTCCCCTTCCAACCTGAGAGGGATCTCTCGAATATATGCCACGATAGGATGTTCAATAAGCTTAACATTGGGTAGATTTGTGGGTAACAGAAAGTTTTGAGGTTTTTAGGGTTGATGGGTTGGACCAGAAAGTAGTCCATTGGGCATGGAGTCAAATGATCAAGCAAGTAATAAGAGTGTTTTGAAAATGGAAATCCATGGAGCAGAGGCGAGATAGAAGCTGATTATAGAGGGAAGGATTTATAAAAAGTATGGCAGAAAAATAAACAGAAAACATATCAAAATGTAAGGAGCACTTAGCAATGAGTGAATTCCAAGCATAAATCAGTGGAAAGAGATAGTTGGTATAGAGCATCTAGCAAGGGATGAATTATGAACCTTCAGATCTCTGCAATAAATAACCTATAACCTGTCCTGCAATAGAGCATCTAACAAATGGACGAATTCCATTGCAAACACATGTTACAAATCAAGAAGAAAAAGTGAATGGAATAGTATGAAAACTGAGCAATAGACAAACCCTGTAACCAACATCACAAGAATCTCAGTTGTAGATTGAAAATGACTTTGCACTCTGTATTAAACATGAAAGAAAAAGATTACATTCCTAGGAGTAATACTTCCCCCCCTCCTCTTTATTTTAAAAATATGCCTCCTCTATGTATTGAGGTCGAAATCCTCTCTAATCTAAAAGATAACAACAATTACAACCAATTCTTGAAACTTCCTGCCATAGAAAATGGGCCAAACTGCCAAAAACTAGGGCTTCGGTTATGGATCTATATCTCTTGAATCACGACAGATGTGTATAAACTGAAAGAAATTTTTTTGCATCTGTTTATTATGATAAAAAACCTCTCTTAGTTCCCTGAGACCCCTTTTCATTTTTCCCAAATCTGCATTTAACAAACATGTGTCAAAACTGGAAAATATGAAATCCAAAAATTAGGGCTCGGAGATGGATTCAATTCTCCCAATATGTGACACTTGTAGGAAAACTGAAAGAGGATAATGATCTCTGATGTGTTAGGCACAAAATCCTCCAACCGTTTCTCAAAATTATACTTCAGTCGCTCAAAATCCTCATTTGAAAATGATGTCTCAGCACAGTAAAAACGCCACATTTCAGAAAAGGAACATGATATTGTGGGGGACTTTTGTATTCCTTACCAAGCTCAAAATGAAATTCTAAAGACACCACTGAATATATCAGGATTTGTAGATGTCTATCAACTATTAGAACGTGAAAAACGACCTCTCCACGGCTAATAAAATTGTGTTTTTCTAAAGAAGTTTTGCATATGACATGGAGTCCCGATTTCGGGTTTTCGGGATTCAGGGAAATGAAGCAGTAGTTATTAAAATCTTCGCGTCGACCAAATCCATGAAATAGATTTCGGCTTTTACATTGCACTCTTTCGAGCCTTCGAGTTTTGGGTATCATGTCCTCAAGAGTTATGACATACAAGGAATCTCGAATTGCGATGGGATTAATTAGACAATAATCATTTGTTTTAATCTCTTAATTAATCATGATTAACAATTAATGTTTAACCTTTTGTGGATTTAAGTGTTAGGACTTCGATAATACTTGACGCAAGAAATCCCGAATCACAAAATTGCGATGAGATTTATAAACGTTAATCTTTCTTAATCTTTATTTGACCCAACTTATCCTTTAATACTTTAGTGAATTCGGGGATCAGGGTTGTAGTTATTAAAATATCTACGTCGGCCAAATCCCCAACGGTAAAAAAAATAATCCATACTCGTGAGCTTTTTCTCCATGTGGCTTAATGCTCAGTGTATGCGGTCATTCCACTGCCAATGCTTCCATTCATTCTCCTTGTGACTCAACGCTCAAACATATGGTACATTTCTTTGATTCTCACGTGAACCTTGTCTTTGGATTTTTCGTGAGTTGGCTTGTGACTGTTATACTGTTGTGGAATTTGGGGTTGATTTCAGTGTTATTTGATTGAATATGACAGGTAGAGAACATTCAATGATGCGTGTGACAAACAGATGGTCATTTTCTCATATCTACACTTTCGGTAGTTAAACACTATAAATTTTTTCTCTCCTAAGTCACCAAAAGCCAAAATTTCAATATTGTTACAACAATTTAGAAGAAGAAAGAAGATGACCAGTGTGGATTAGTGTTATCGGCCCAAAGAAAAAATAATCCCTGGTATATTGATAGTGGATGTTCCAAACATATGACTGGAGACAAAAGTAAGTTTCTAACTCTAAGTGAAAATAAATTAGGAATGTATCGTTTGGAAACGATGTGCTAGGAAAAATAAAGGGTAAAGGAATGGTAATCATGAGTAATGGAAAAGGAAAAGCTCAAGATGTGTTGTTTGTAGATGGTCTGAAACATAATCTGCTAAGTGTCAGTCAAGTTTGTGACAAAGGATGTGAAGTTGTTTTTACTTCTAAAGATTGTAAAATAAATTATGTGAATTCAAGACAACTGGTTGCAAAAGGGATAAGAACAGAAGACAATGTCTATGTGTTAAAACAAGAAAAATAAGAATGCCACTTAAGCAAGTATGATGAAAGTTGGCTATGGCATAGGAGACTTGGAAACCTAAATTTTTATCATATAATCAAGGTTAGAAACAATGGGGTAGTAAAACATCTTCCAAAGATATCAAAGCCATATGACTATGTTTGTAAACCTTGCCATATAGGAAAGCTTACTCGGACACAGTTCAAATCTAAAAACTTTCCTTCAATAGAAAAACCTCTCTAGTTAGTACACATGGATTTAAGTGGACCATCAAGAAAAGAAGGTACAAGAAAAGAAAACTATTTTATGTTGATTATTGATGATTATTCTAGACTAATGTGGGTTGCCTTTTTGAAGGAAAAATCTGAAGCATTTGAAAAATTCAAAGTGTTTAAGGCTCTGACTGAGAATCAAACAGGAAAAAAATTGAAGGCAGTAAGGTTTGATAGAGGAGGAGCGTTTAGTTCATGGAACTTCAAAGAGTTCTATGATAAACATGGAATCAAATGAGAATACACTATTCCAAGAACTCCATAACAAAATGGAGTAGTTGAAAGGCAAAATAGATCAGTTCAGTAGATGGCAAGATCAATGATGAATGAAAAGAGTATTGCTCAGACATATTGGGTGGAAGCAATTCATACAACTGTTCGTATCCTTAACAAATCTCATTTGAGGCCACACAGTGATAAGACTCCTTATGAACTATGGTTTGGAAGACCTGCCTCAATCAAGCATTTTATAGTCTTTGGGAGTAAATGTTATATAAAGAATAATGATGAAAATATTGGCAAATATGATGACAGGGATAATGAAGGTATCTTCTTAGGTATTGCTACAAACAGTAAAGGGTACAAATGCTACAATAAGAGGCTACATAAATTGGTTGATTGTATTGACATAAAATTTGATGAAGAAATGTCAGTTAGAAATATAAGCAATGTTGAACCAAGAACAAAAGATATAATTGAAGATGAATATGAATAGGTCCAAGGATAAGAAAGGGAAGAATCTGAATCAGATGAAGATATGAATACTCAGGCTGACACAAATCAACAGAAAGAAAGAAAACTGCCTCTCAGAATTGTTAGAAAGAATCATCCAGAAAATCAGATAATTGGAGATATAAACAAAGGAGTTCAGACAAGAAGGAAATTAGTTAAAGACACAGAACAATCTCAGATTGCTTTTCTATCTATGATTAAACCTAAAAAAAATTATGAAGACAGCAAGAACGATGATTGGATTAGAGCTATGAATGAAGAGCGTGATCATATTGAGAAGAGAAATACTTGGGAGCTTGTTCCTAGACCTAAAGATAAGAATTTAATAGGCTCCAAATGGGTGTTCAAGAATAAAATGAATGAAAAAGGACAAGTTGTTAGGAATAAAGCCATATTAGTCTGTAAAGGGTATGCACAAGTTGAAGGATAGGATTTTGATGAAACCTTTGCTCCAGTGGCAAGATTGGAAGCCATCAGGATGTTTCTCACATATTCATGTCATAAGAACTTTAAAGTGTATCAGATGGATGTTAAGTCAACATTTCTTAATGGATATCTAGAGGAAGAAGTATATATGGAGAAACTTGAAGGATTCTCATTGACATATAATCCTGATTATGTTTGCAATATGAAGAAGGATTTATATGGAATGAAACAAGCACCACGAGCTTGGTACTATAGACTAGACACATTTTTACAAGACAAAGGGTTCAAGAAAGGTATTGTTGACAACAATATCTACATTAAGTCTGAAGGTGATAATTTACTAGTTGTTTTGGTTTATGAAGATGATATTATTTTTGGTTGTACTAATGAATCCTCTGTCCAGTGGTTTGCTAACTCTATGCAAACAGAGTTTGAGATGTCCATGATAGGAGAATTGTCATACTTTCTTGGTTTACAAGTAAATCAAAGTTCTGTAGGAATATTTATCTCACAAGAAAAATATTTGAAAGAGATGTTGAAGTAATTTCATATGGAAGATTATTTTGTTGTTAGTACACCTATGGTGGTTGGTTGCAAGCTCAGTAAAGATGATATTTCACGCGATGTTGATCAAAGGACATGTCGATCAATGCTAGGCAGTCTTCTGTACATCAGAGCATCCCATCCTGATATAATGCAAGCTATTGGAATGGTAGGTTGTTATCAGTCTTCTCCTAAACAAAGTCATTTAGTAGTTGTAAAAATGATATTCAAATAATTGAAGAGCATAATGACCTATGGTATGTGGTATCCTAGAAATCAGAATATTCAGTTAACTGGTTATTCATATGCTGATTGGGAAAATTATGTGGATGAGAGAAAGAGCACCAGTGGAGGTGCATTCTTTCTAGGTGACTCATTGGTAGCATGGCTTAGTAAGAAGTAGGGATATATTTCCTTATCAACTACAAAGGTAGAGTACATTGCTGCTACTACTTGCTGCACAGATTTTATGGGTGATCCAAACTCTTGCATATTTGAAGGTAAATTATATTGATCCGATTACAATTCACTATGATAACACCAATGCCATTAGTGTCTCCAAGAATCCAATTCGTCATTCCAAGACTAATCATATCCCAATAAAATACCATTTTCTTAGAGAACAAGTTACAAACAGAGTTGTCCAATTGAATTATATTCCTTCCACATAATAGATAGTTGATATATTTAATAAACCATTAGCAGCGACCCCTTTTGGATATCTTCATCAGAAGTTGGGGGTTATAACTTCTTTTGTCTAGTCTGTTCACCTGGTCAGGGGGAGTACTTATTGAATATATGTTGTATTTCTAGGCTGCTCATAGTTGATATGGGGAGTATGTAATGCAATAGATCAGGGGGAGCACATTTCTTCTTTGGCATTGATGTCAACGGGGGAGAAAGTGTGGTAATGGTAAGGATGCTACAATGGTATGGTTGGATGTCCAGGCAGAGTAGTGTTCACATTCTTCAAGGTTGCCATAAATGCCAAAGGGGGAGATTGTTGGCATATTTATTACAGACAGAAGGCAGAGTATTTGTTTGTCACTGATGGAAAGCTCATCCCAACGATGAAGAACAAGAGAAAGTGGCAAGACCAACAACACAACGATGATGGCATGGAAATATCAAAAGCGTAATCTCAGGAGGAGGAGAAACAATGATCATTGGATCACCCATCTCGAATTCCTGATGACCGTCAGATATGAATTAAGACAGGAGGGGCACACAGAAGAGGAGAACATATCTCAGGCGTCAGATATGAGCGCGAAGACCGACCATCATGAGATCCAGAAGAAGGAGAATGTTCTTTAAGTGCAATATGAAGAGGGATTACAAAGTCCTGAAAGCAGGAGGATCGTTGATCCAAGAAGGAAACATGGCGAAAGATCAGGGCACGAAAAAAAAGATGCTTTAGAGTTTCACAAATCGAGAAATCCAAAAGGAAGAGGTGCTCTAACCCCTCAAACTTGTGATATGCGAAATCATGATAAACAATCCTGATTGTTGGATGCAGACTACATGTGGCAAGAGGTCAACTTTTCGCTTACTGGAAATTCAAAGGAAGGAGGAACTCTATCCATTGAAATCACAAAACGTGAAACCAAAATTCAATATGAGTAGTTGATCAAGGGAGAGCGTGGACCGTTGATCTGACTCCATTTTGGAGTTCAGTGATCGCGACATGGAGAGTCGAGATGCCTCATCACAGGATTCCCAAAATTGCGAGTCGCAAAAGCACTTTATGGATAAGTGCTTGGTCACATCCGTGGGCACGTGAAGGAAGGAGCTTGCAAGTTGCAAGGCTCCATGTCATGATTAGGAGTTGGAAGATTCAGAGTGACTCAAAACAAAATTCATGAAACGCAAAATTGCATAGCACCTGTTGGTGTAGCCGGTGGTCATCATCGGTGGTCACGAAAAGAGAAGGTACTAATTTCTAAGCCCTATTTTCAGAGATTCCGACATGGAAAGTCAAGATGCCTCAGCACAAGATATCTGAAATGCGAAATGAAAAATCACTTTCTGATTAGCCTATGGTCATAGCCAATGGACACATGGGATAAACACAAGATCCTACAGATGTAATCCAATGGTGCTGGTTATTTGGGAATATGATCGAAGGACCACAGTTTCTCTTCATGATTAACTATGCAGTCACGATCCATTTAGCTTAACTGAATCATGATTCTTGAACGGTTGGTGATTCAGTTACCGAGGCATTTTTTCCCAAGGAGATTCGAGGTGTAATTGAAGAGGTTGGTGTGGATAAAAAGAGACATGCAACGACTATGTACGGTTGGTTGTTTGAACTGGAAAAATGGATTGAACTAGGAGAAAGGAAAATCACAGTATGTGCAGAGTGAAATCAATCTCAGAGATGAGAAACATAAGCTGAATAGACAGAAGCAGAGGAGATTTCCAAAACAGGCAAAGAAGAGAAGAATTGTAGAATAGACTGAAGCATAGCAAAGTTACAGAGCAGAGAAGAATCAGTAAGAATTGATATATATGTAATGTTGTTTATTCAACCAAAATTTATAAACAGGGAGGTAGGATGGTTCTAGGGAGGACTGTGGTCCTCTGATATTCAAGTTGGTGCTTGAATATTGGAAGTTGTATCTTCCATCTAGTTGTAGCTAGAAAAATAGGGTGGCAGGGTGGTGATAGGGAAAACACAGAGTTTTTTGTATACAAGTTGGTGCTTGTATAAGTCCAGTTGGTGATGGAACAATTAGGGAGTTGATGCTTCCTTCTAGTGGGTGCTAGAGAAGTAAGAGGGTTGGTTCTCTCAACAAGTTGGAGCTTGCAAAATAGACGTAGTAGCCTCACTTTGAGTTGGTGCTCAAAGATAGATGATGTATGGAAATTAAAAGACTGCCTATCATTCAAACAAGAAGAGGTTTTATCCCTTTATGGGTTTCCTCATGAAAATTTGTCTCTATGTATATCTTATGTGTGACTGATGTTCATTATTTATGTTGTTCATATCTTGTATAATATTGATGGTCACTTGAAAGAGATTA
>SNQJ01S0031050.1:65725-76069 GCA_010110895.2 Picea sitchensis | reverse complement strand
CTAAAGCATATTCCTACTTCTTCATACTAGTGTATCTTAGTTCAACATCCCTTAATGCTTTGCTGAAAAAAGCTATGGGTTGTTCATGACCTTCATCATTTTTCTATAATAAAACAGTTGTAATAGTATTCTAAGAAGAAAAAGAGAAAATTATAAATGCTTTATCATAATCAGGACTAACCAAAATTGGGGATTCTCCTAAAGCCTTTTTAATATGCCGAAAGGAATCCCTAGCCTCAAAAGTTTGCTTGATCTCATTGTAATATTCTTCAATATTTCAACAAAGTTTGGTATGAATATTCTGAGGAAATTTATCTTGCCTAAAAAAGATTGAAGCTCTTATTTATTCCCGGGTAAGCCAATTAACTTGATTGCCTCCACCCTGTTACGATAAATATTGACTCCTTCCTTAGACAGTATGTTCCCTACCAATTTTGCTTCCTCCATTGTGAAGAAAGACTTATTAGGATTTAAAGATAAGAGAAACCTCCTACATTTAGTGAATGTTTGTCTTAGATGTTTAATATGATCTTCATCATATGTTGAGAATATTGTCATGTCATCCAAGTATATGACTATGCATTTGTTTTTTTCCCCAACAAAAGGATATGTCCATTGTTCTATGAAAACTATCCCCTACATTTATCATCACAAAAGGAATCTTATCATACATGAATTTTTCCCAACAAGCGATAAAAATAGTATTTTCGTTGTCATCTAAATGCATAGCCACTTGGTTGTAATCAAATAAACCATCCATCATTGATATTATGGTTTCCCCAACTAAATTTTGTAGTACATGATCAATCTTAGATAGGGGGTAATTTTCCTTCAAAGAACACTTATTTTAGATTTATGAAGTCTGCACAAAGTTTGGTTTCCCCACTTTTCTTCCTTACTAGCACTAGGTTTGCCACATATTCATAATATCTAAGATGAATTATGATCTTAGCATCTATGAGCTTCCTCACTTCCTTCTCAATAATGGGAAACAAAATAGGGTTGACTTTACTCATCTTCATCCTAAAATTTTGTGTCCATGGTTTGAAAGGTATTATGTTCTGAATGATAGTAGTATCATATGTTTTCAAATCTTCATATTTCCATGAAAAAACATCCACATACTCTTTGAAAATATCCACATGTTTTTGTCTTTTTTCAATTGATAAGTATTACAAAATTTAACATATTTAGGTTATTCATTTGTTCCCAAATTGTAGTCCTCTACATTTTCATCATTTGGGAGAACAATAGGTTTAATAGAAATATCATTTATAGAAAAAAGTTGCTCAAGTGGAACCAATCCCTTTGGGATAAAATTATTTTTAGTTGCACAATTTTTTTATTTTCCATATAATTGTTAAAGTTTGAGCTTGTTACATATTCTTACTTTATTTCATCTTGTTTCCCTTTATCTTCATCCGTGTCAATATGGGTCCAAGAAAATTAATCTATTAGTTCTAGAAATCTTCTTGATTGTTAGTGATCCTCAAACACTTGCCAATGTTTCACAATGTCTAGGATCGAGGGTCTATGCATCATTTCCACTTAATATTTGACTTGGGGAATTAAGGGGGACATGAAAGTGCTATAAGCCAATGCTAAAGAGTCTACTTGCTGATTGAAAAATCTAGGGACAACAGTAATATTAAAATCTTGGAAAAAAATGTCTATCAAGTCCCAAACTAGATTTTTGTATTCTCTCATCCTAGGATGTTTGATTTGATAAATACTTTTCATATATTGTAATACCAATTAAGAATCCCCAAACACTGCTAGGTTTGTGATTTTAAACTTTCTAGCAACTTGCAAACCCAAAACCAGGGCTTCATACTTAGTAACATCATTAGTAGCTTAAAATTCCAATTGGTAGAACAACAAAATTTTCTCACTCATGGGAGAAATTAATATTATTCCTTTTCCAAAACCTTCATTGGAATAAGAACCATCGAAATATAATTTCAAAATATCATTAATTCTAACATCGGTATCGGTAGAGACCATTTAAGATATAGGGGTTTGTTCCACTCTATTTATTTATAGAATGCAACAAAACATCTCTTCTTCAACAACATATATTAGGTGGTTTTTTGGATTATTTTGATCACTCACGACATAAGAAAATTTGGTTTCTCTACATAGTCTTCTATGTTCTCCTCCAAAAACTAGAATTGAAGCATATGTCATTTCCATTTGCATTTCACCCCTAGCATTCCTTCCCAAGAACTTGATAATATCATTCCATAATTGGCAAGAATATTAGCTACAACTACATCCATCATGATACTCTTGATAGGTAATTATGCTAAATTCACTACCAAATCTTTGATCACACCCTCACATTTTACTTTCCTTGAATCAAAAGAGTATAAATCATGGTATGGCTTGGTTATTTCTAGTCCCAATTTTTCCATTATTGTTTTGGGCATGAGTTTATGAGAATCTCCAAAATCTAGCATGGAATTATGTAGAAGATTATCATGTATTCTTAGAGTCACATAAAAAGAGAAATCAAGTCTTCTTTATTGCCTATATGTGGTCCAAACATAATTTTTGGGAACTAGTCATGAACATTTAAGGTATCTAGTTGATTGATGAGATCTGTTCCATGCATAACTTTTTCATTTTTCCTTTCATAAACAAAATTCTTGACTAGATCTACTAAAGTTATAGGTATTTTGATCTTCGTTAGTTCAAGATCAATATTAAAACACTCACACTGAACAATTTTTTCCACATCTTTGTGTTCATTTCTCTCCTTTACCTTTTCTTTGATATCAACCATTTTTGCAACTTTTACTGATTCAACTTATTTATCCTTAGGTTGATTCACATGTAAGTTTTTGGGTTGAGTGTGACTATCATGCTTAGCAACATTAGGCCTTGATATGAGATCATATTTCTTATGCACTTTTGCTTAGCAATATTAGGCCTTGATATGAGATCATATTTCTTATGCACTTTAGCTTGTAATGCATCAGATTTTTTTTTTAATTGAGATAATGGTTATCCTTCTTGACTATTAGTTGGAAAGATTACAATCATTCCAACCATTTAACCATTGTATAAATAACTCTAAAGATGGAATACAAAAAAAGTTGGATATCCTTCTCCACATTTATCTCCTTTTTTCTTGGTATTATGTGTGTTCCAATGTAGTCTCTCTTAAATGCTTTCCTCAATTTCGTGGACTACAACATTTTGGTTCCGTTGTCACTTGACTTGAATCCGGGGTTTTTTGAGATGCTCATGGAAATAAATAAGTTGGGCTAAAGATGATCTTGGAGCGTCCTTTTTCCTGATGGGTGAGAGTCGGATGGAAGAATCATGCACATACGAAGGATCTTGCTATTGAGTAACCGTGTAGAAAGAAGATGATGATGGCCTCCATGGAATGCTAGTGATCTTGTTGAAGATATCATGTAAAAAAATGGTTTCCCAACGAGATAATGGTAGAAGAAGCGTCATTTGAATATTAGTTAAAGAATGAATTTTGTGAATGACAGTTACAGTCTGAAGTTCCAAAGAGTTTCTTCTTTTAATTCTGACATTGTTAATTTTTTTTTAAGAATAAAGACTACTAAATATTTTTGAATAATGGATGGTGGTGAAAATAAAAGATCGAGGTATTAAAAAAATAAAATAAAAAAGTCTAATAATTCTATTGTAACATTGATATTACTATTAAATGTTAATCTCGATATATCCACAAACATTTTAGTGTGCATAAAAATCACATCGAGGCACTGTCTATCTTCCTATGTTTTGATTTATCGAGGGAGAACACTGAATGTTGAAGAGGACCTGTAAATACCAATGGTTTTTTTTTTAATCATGGTGGCACTATGCAATCACACGTAAGCCAACAACTAAGTAGGTCTTCATTCTCGACAGAAGAAGAATGACTGCACACGACCTTGAGGACGTCTCAGAGAAGGAATAATATTTGTTCTTGGAAGGCTCAGAAGAGGAGACTATTTTTGCATGTTTTTTTTCTTATGAGAGGTAGCCAACTATCTCCAATCTATGAATTTGTGGAAAGGAATCATTACTTTTTGAATTCTCACGCTGGTACTTATGTATAGTGCCCGATATCAACCTACAATTGTACTCCTTCCTGCCATCATTGAAAAAGTTAGACAAATCATTACACATTTTATATTTGGGATGCATGCCATATTATGAAAATATGTCGCAATGATTACAAGTCACAGCTTCCTGCACTATAAACAAAATCTGTCGTAATCGATATTTAATGGTAATGATTACAAGTCACAGCTTCCTGCACTATAAACAAACTTGTCATATATTATTTCATAAAAATGACTTTGAAATTACATAACCGATACTTTGTACACCTGAGGCATTCTACAATACCTCATATCCTATATGCCACATGTAAAATTTATCGAAGATCACATGAATCATAGAGGTTGTGTATAAAGATTATAAGCTTGAAAAGAGTGTTCTTACGGAAAGATTAAAGATGGATATGAGTTGTAAGGTAGTATGCCTTTATCATTTTGTGTCATCTCTCTGAATGAGAATTTTCTTCTACAACTGCACGGTAAATGTTACATACGAAAGATCATGCAACATAGGAAAGATCATGCAAGTGCTTTGTGGTTATGATATTAAGCCTGGAAGCTTTCATTTTCGTAGATTTACTAATTGTATATTCTAATGCTGCCCCAATTGTAATTTTTTGGAAAAAACAATGGAGTAATAGTGCCCATGTACTAAGTCATTATTGAACTTCCATATTAATGTAAAAGAGTGTCATACCAAGTGAATACATATGAAGTTAACTTTTTGAGTCTTTTTGAAGTATGCCAGTAATATATCTTGAAACAATGTAAAAAGAAAGGTGGAATCATTGAAAATGGAGTATTATGTATAGTGTATTTATAATGGATAAGTCTTCAAGTCTAGTAGTCAGAAAGACAAAAGGAGGGATGGGGTTAAACATGTGTCTTTTTCGAAGGAAAGAGATCCCCTCCACCATTGTAATGTAAGTCGGGTTCTAGGTGACAAGATCGGTGCCTCATCGACATTAATTGATTTCTAGTGATAGCATAAATTTAATGTTGATTTTTTAAAGTGTTAGGTTAAGCATGAAGTTTATTCCATTTTATCATTTAACCATAACCATAAATGTTGCATCAACCAAGACCACAAGAAGAAGCATCATGCACAAGAACACAAAAGGTATCCCCAGAAACCATTCTCAACAAGGGAAGAAAACCTAGCCAAATCCTTTGCTATATTCTTCAAGAGAAAGACCTTCACCACCAAGAAATACCTTAGCACACAAGAGGGTGCTTCAAACCCTAGAACTCTACCGCCCAAGAGAGGTGCACACTTTTCCCAAAGAAGTGTACTTGCTGAAATTTCCAAACTCACAAGAAGGATATGATTCCACAATGGGGAATCTTCCTTTACTTATATTAGACTTGTGATAAAAACTGAAGTGTCTATTGGCTCAACAGACCTCTCTAAGTCACATAATAATAATAATAATAATTATTATTATAATTAATATTATCCAGATTAATTATCTTTTACATTTATTATTAATCACATTAAGGTAGGGCTGAACTGTACCCTTTACATAACAATTAGGGTTACAAGCAGGTCTGACTCTTGAACAATATATAACAAAGGATCTGATACACCCACTAGTGCTCATCCACTAGGGGCACATCAATAGGGATGTCATATCTCTGGTTCACTGCATTACACAGAAGAACTAGATCTTCACATGTTCACCTGTGCTCATCTACAGGCACGCCCACTCTACAGATCTTCTTTTTCACTACCTCACACAGGAGAATCATATGGAGTCGTCTTGTCAACTTTTCTTCTTAGAGGAGGCTAATACATCGTATTAATTTTTGTTCACATTACGATGCACCCTACACTTTGGGATTTCACATGTTCACCTTGTGCTCAGCCATAGGAATGTCTAAATCAATAGATCGCCTTTCCCACTGGCTAATCACCTGGAGTTATTCTCAATTCTCTGAATGGAGGAGGTCATCTCTACGTTCCTAGCTCTGTCTCAGGTAGGAACCACGTACCCTTCTTAGGGGCTTTCTCTTAGATTTTTAAGATGATAGAAAGACTCACATAGATGCAATGATCTGCATCTCACAGGTTTGTAAGATGGAGAATTTCTCACATAGTTGCATTCATTAACACTCCCTCTTATCTACGGAGGCATTCTTCATTAAGCCAAGTCTCACATAGATGTACTCTGAATTTTGTTTTTGGATGGAGTCATCAATACTCCCTCTCAACTAGGAAGGCATTTTTCACCAAGTTAGTCTGGTGCAGATGTCTATAATCTACTCATGTGTAGGAAGCTATTGCATGTGTACGATTTTCCTTTGCATCATATCTCTGACATAAGGATATTTCATCTCATCGTGTTTCTATCCATCAGGAAACACTAGGTTCTCAAGGAGCTTTACACATGGCTCTTGGTTATCATCATAGGATCCATCTCGTGGTCAAGTGAATCTGTTTGAAGCTTCTGAAGCCATATTGCTTCACATGCGCGATCTTATATACTCTGCCTCTGTGGTGCTCAAGGCCACACAGTTTTTTTTCCTGCTACATCAGGTAACTATGGAAAACTTCATGGTAGAAAAATAATTGGATGTGTTCTTTCGGTCCACTGTAATTTCTGCTCAATCTGAATCGGTATATCCTATAATCTCAAGTTCACACTGGATACATATCACAGGCAATATCCAAAAATGCCTCGTGTATATCTCAATACATGTTTTGTTGCTGTATAGTGAGCCTGTCTTGGTTGATTCATGTAATGACTAAACACATTCACTTAATGGCATGAATCAAGTCTGGTTTTAACCAGATACATCAGTGATCCAATGTGGATCAGCCTCATCTGAATCATCATAAATCTTCTCTTTTAAATTTATCACAGTGGATTTTGTATTATGTCATACTTGAACTTATTTAGTATCTTTACTGTATATTTTCCTTGATTCAGGAAAATCTCATCGGTCCTCTATCATACTTATTTTCCCAAGAAGTAGTGCGTCATACTCATATTTCTTCATCTCGAATTCATAAGCCAGGGATTACAAAAACAAGGCTTTTTGAATAAGTCATCAAAATCAGTCTCTTGTCACAAACATTGTAATAATATAGGTTTGGTCCAACAACATTCTTGCTGAAATCCAAACTCATCAAAAATCTATCTATTTGATATAGTTTCCAACTCATGGATGGTAGTATGGATGGAAGTGTATTGGGTTTACTAGATCAAGTGTCTTATCATAGATGACTCTCTCTGTTTGTGAGAAACCTCTGGTTATAGATCTTGTTTTGTATTTCTTGACACTTCCATTAGGTGCATGTTTGATCGTATAGATCCACTTGGAATTTACCACAGACTTCCCTTTTGGTCCCTGAATAATATCTTATACATCATTCTTTAAGATATATTGGTATTCTTCTGTTATGGTATCTTTCCATACGTGTTCTCGTGTTTCTTATCCAAGGCCAGAAGGCTCAACATTAGTGAAGTGGCTCATGACTGAAGGATAGCTCGAAAATCTCTTTTTCTTTCTCAGGATGTGCCTTGAGGAGTTTGTATGTTTCTCTTCCTCTTGCAGAGTGACTCTAGGTAGGAATTGTATGCCCTACTGCAATCTCTTTGAACATATCAACTGGAAAAACGTTTGTCTCCCTCTAAACTACTGAAGGGGGAGAAGGTATTTATCATACTGTCAATCTCCATCTGAGATTCTCTGGATATTTGAAAGACTATCTCTTTTTCAAGGACAATTTTTATGCTTGTTCTTGTATAGTGAACAAATTAAATATGGTTTGGACTCCCGTACCAGGGATAGTGGTCCAAGTCTCTTAGAGTTCCCGTACTAGGAATAATATCCTTCAGTTAAAAAAAAATGCAATCAACTATAAAATTAGAAATCGATTGATTTACGTAGTTTTGTAGTCATCTCTTTTAGAGGAAGTACTTTTCCTCTCTCTTCTCTTCACTCTTTCGAGGTGGATATGGATCAATGTCAGCGGTGGAAGCATATTGTCTTCCCTTCTTCCTAGTTGGACAATTTGTTACAATGTGTCTGTTGGATCATGTTGTCATTGATGCCAATGGTTTGTCATTGATGCCAATGGTTTGTCATTGATGCAAATGGTTTTTCATTGATGTCAATGGTTTGATTATTTGGGAGATTGTTGGATCATATGTAAATGGTATGGTTTGATTGATCTCATTGATTGATGTCAAGTAATTGATTGATATGATGCCCTTGATGAGAATAATATATGTCCAAGTGGAAACCAATCGATACAAAGATGAATCATTAGTGTCTTATCATGGTTGATAAGGTGCACAAATGGATGAACTCCAAAGGATGAACTATTAGTGTCTTATCATGGTTGATAAGGTGCACAATGGATGAACTCCAAAGTGGTCCCCTATGGTGAAATCACTCACGGGAAATATACTCACGGATTGGGTTATCCTGTGAAGAAACTAAGGACCTATAGCCAGGATGTGGAATACAATGAGATGAAGATCAATGAAGTTGTTGGTGAAACTATCCTAGATGGATAATGCTTCTCATGACATTTCCGTGGTATGTAGAATGTCACATAACCCTCACGGTTTGAGAGTTATGGTCTTATGAAGTTGGAGGACCCCATATGAAGGCTTCTGAAGTCTCTAAATAAAGAAGTAAATGTGTTTGAAAGAAGAAATCATTATTTAATGATAAAGTAGCGGACAAATCAAGATGGATTATTTAAATGATAAAGTAGCGAAAAATTAAGAAGTAATATTTAAATGATAAGGTATTGATAATTTTCTATTCATGGAAAGTGGTTAACCCTAAAAATAAGGAAAATAGGTTAAGTGACCTAGAAATGGGTTAAGTAACCTAAAAATGTGCTAAGTGACATAGAAGATGAAAGTATAAATAAGAATCTAGGATCTCTTGTAAAATCTACATTTGATCAGAATCCTTTGTGGATCAATGGAGAGCTTCTTGTGGAGTATTGATGGAGAGTTTCTTGTGAGAGAATCTTATTGGTGTGGATCTCTTGAGCTTGATTGAAGATCTATTCTGAGGAAGAGAGCGAGAGGGGGATCCCATGGACGCATCAAAGTTTCAACAATGTCGGAGATCTTGACGGTGAAAGTCTCGGAGTCACAGAAAACCCTATTTTTTGATGCCCACGCGGGTTGTCTTTCTATAGGGTGCGTGTACACGTGGGCTGGTTGTGTATAGGGTGAGTGTACATGTGGGCTGATTGTGTACAGGGAGTGTGGACTGAATAACCTCATGGATATTTGTATTTGAGCTAGTGCCAAGCTCTTGGATGATGAGGCAGGTTCTAGATCTGTATTCTATGGCCTCAGATCTATCACTAAGACACTGGTATGGTTACATTATTATCTTGAAAGATGCTATTGTTTGATATGTTGTGAATGCTTAGGGAATTCTTGGTATGGATTCTATGATGTGGCTCAACTTGATTGATTTGATGGATGGAGTGAGCAGCACTCTTGTGATTCAGTAGTGACATGATTGCTATGGTATACTTGTTGTGATAGCATTCATATTGACTTGTTGTGGAGCATGAGAAAGTTATTGGAGAGCTTGGATGTATTGTGACTGGCTATGGGTCAGTTTGGACAGTGGAAGATAGAAGAGTTCTGAGCATGTGAAGAAAAGCAAAACCCTAGTTGCTTAGAAGCAGATGCTTGTTGCATTATACACTGGCCGCATTCACTCGCGGGCTGTAGTGAGCTAGAGTGTGTTCACACGCGGGATGCACTACTGACAGGTCACGTACCTGTTGACAGATTGATATCTGTTGAGGATTGTTTCCTCATCTCAGTTGATGCTGAGGGTGTAAGTTGAGTCTTGCATATAGAGCTGGTGCTCTTGTAGAGTTGTACTCTATTCAGTTGTTGCTGATAAACCCAAGGATTATAGTCCGTAATAAAAAGAAAATTGTACATACATCTTGTGTTCTTTGTGTCCATTATGATGATGACTTGTTGATGATATATTGTTGATATATGTTGCTGACATGTGCCTACATCTAACTGGTTATTAATGACAGCAATGGGTAATGAACAAATGTTGAATGCTAATTGATAAGTATAATATTGCAAGAGGGAAGCTTTGGGAAAAAGAGCCCCACACTCATTCACCCCCCTCTAAGTGTGGTAGGTGTGTCCAACAATTGGTATAAGAGTAGGCCTTCACTACAAGCCTTAACAAGCTTGAAGGAGATCCATAGACACACAAATGGATGATGAAGTTCCAATCCTTGATG
>SNQJ01S0031050.1:35507-65715 GCA_010110895.2 Picea sitchensis | reverse complement strand
ATGTGGAATAATGAGATGAAGATCAATGAAGTTGTTGGTGAAACTATCCTAGATGGATAGTGCTTGTCATGCCATTTCCGGTGGTATGTGGAATGTCACATAATTCCTCCTGGCTTGAGAGTTATGGTCTTATGAAGTTGGAGGACCCCAATATGAAGGCTTGAAGCCCCAAAAGGTCAAAGAAGTAAAAGTGCTTGAAAATAAGAAATCATTATTTAAATGATAAAGTAAAGTGAAAAAATCAAGATGGATTATTTAAATGATAAAGCAAAGTGACAAAATCAAGAAGGAATATTTAAATGATAAAGTATTGGAGAACTTTCTATTCATGGAAAGTGGTTAACCCTAAAAATAAGGAAAATAGGTTAAGTGACCTAGATATGGGTTAAGTAACCTAAAAATGGGTTAAGTGACCTAGAAGATGAAAGTATAAATAAGAATCTAGGATCTATTGTAAAATGTACATTTGATAAGAATCCTTTGTGGATCAATGGAGATCTTCTTGTGGAGTATTGATGGAGAGTTTCTTGTGAGAGAATCTTATTGGTGTGGATCTCTTGAGCATGATTGAAGATCTATTCTGAGGAGGAGAGCGAGAGGAGGATATCATGGACACATCAAAGTTTCGGCAATGTCGTAGATCTTGACGGAGAAAGTCTCGGAGTCACAGAAAACCCTATTTTTTGATGCCCATGCAGGTTGTCTGTGTATAGGGTGCATGTACACACAGGTTGGCTGTGTATAGGGTGAGTGTACACGTAGGCTGACTGTGTACAGGGATCGTGGACTGAATAACCTCATGGAGATTTGTGTTTGAGCTGGTGCTAAGATCTTGGATGATGAGGCAGGTTCCAGATATGCATTCTATGGCCTCAGATCTATCAGTAAGACACTGATATGGTTACATTATTGTCTTGATAGATGCTATTGTTTGATATGTTGTGAATCCTTAGGGAATTCTTGGTATGGATTCTATGATGTGGCTCAACTTGGTTGATTTGATGGATGGAGTGAGAAACACTCTTGTGATTCAGTAGTGACATGATTGCTATGGTATACTTGTTGTGATAGCATTCATATTGACTTGTTGTGGAGCATGAGGAAGCTATTGGAGAGCTTGGATGTATTGTGACTGGCTGTGGGTCATTTTGGACAGTGGAAGACAGAAGAGTTCTGAGAATGTGAAGAAAAGAAAAACCCTAATTTCTTAGAAGCATATTCTTGTTGCATTATACACTGGCCGCATTCACACACGGGCTGTAGTGAGCCAGAGCACGTTCACACATGAGATGCACTACTGACAGGTCATGTACCTATTGACAGATTGATATATGTTGAGTATTTCTACCTCATCTCAGTTGATGCTGAGGGTGTAAGCTGAGTCTTGCATATAGAGTTGGTGCTCTTGTAGAGTTGTACTCCATTTAGTTGTTGTTGATAAACCCAAGGATTGTAGTCCGTAATAAAAATAAAATTGTACATGCATCTTGTGTTCTTTGTGTCCATTATGATGATGACTTGTTGATGATATATTGTTGATATATGTTGTTGATATGTGCCTACATCTAACTGGTTATAAATGACAGCAACGGGTAATGAACAAATGTTGAATGCTAATTGATAAGTATAATATTGCAAGAGGGAAGTTTTGGGAAAAAGATCCCCACGCTCATTCACCCCCGTCTAAGTGTGGTAGGTGTGTCCAACAGTGTCCATACTTGTCACATCTGAAGCACTAAATTTCTGAATTATCTCTTGTTTGATAACCTGGATTGGATGAATAATTTTCGCCTTTAAATGTTTGCCTGAAATTTATTTTTAATTTTCCTCCCTTATTTGTATGAAGTGCAAGAGCATGATTTTCTTCTGAAGAATCTTCCACTCCTCTATTTCTGAGTCTAAGTTCTTCTTGAGTGCAATTTGTCCATAGACGATCAAAGGTTGGTAGGGCTTCTCTTCCAATGATACTATGAATGAAAGGATCCCATGATTTTGGAAGATTTTGGAGAGTGGTTAAGACAAGTTCTCTATTAGAAATGATTTCCCCAATGGTCTCTAGTTGTTCTTTAACCTATGATAACTTCATAAATAAGAGTGAAACTGTGTCACCCTTCGTCATTTTGGTACTTTGAAGTTGGCTCTTTAAGGAAAGAGCTCTGAGAGTGTTGTCACATTCAAACTTTCCTTTTAAGGCTTCATACATATCATATGTTGTCTTCATATTGGCAATATGAGGCAAGAGGTGATCTCTTACTGAGTAGATGATTATTTTTATTGCTTTGACATTTTCTTCCTTTCTTATATTTTTCTCTATATCTATGGCTGTGGTTGGTAGAGTTTTTATTGTCACATCCAAGAGATCATATTCTTCAAGAGTGACTAGAAGCTATGATTTCTATGTGTTGAAGTTGCTTGCTCCATCAAGCCTATCTTCTACTAATGTTTTGTTCTTTATTTGATTGGTTTCTTCAATTTCTTGTTGACAAGATTTTGAAAACCTAATGATTAGGTTAAATTAGCAACCTTGGATTATATTGGGCTTATGAATGCCAATAATCAATTTGATAATGTCACGGATATTCTTGTAGATTCAGGAGAATGTTTCTTTAGAAATCTAGAATTAATATTCTGTAGGAAATTTCGGCACCCTAGAAACCCTAGGGCCAAAAATCAAAATTTCTCGAAATTTCATTTTGACAGCTTCTGGAGATGCGTTGGAAGAGGCCATACTCTTCTATTCCAGAAGTAGCCCCACTGTCCTAGTATTAAGGGATGAATCACCACTAAAAAGGAGGTCATACATATTTTTCTGGAAACCCTAGAAGGGTCATACAGTTCTACAAAAATGGACTGAGACTTGGTGGATGCATGTGCAATGGGTTCTTTCAAGACCTATGCTTCAATACCATATTTATTTTTCAAAGTTTTAGGTTAAGAATGAAGTTTATTCCAATTTATCATTTAACCATAACCATAAATGTTGCAGCAACCAAGATCACAAGAAGAAGCACCATGCACAAGAACACAAAATGTATCATGGGAAATGCTTCTCAATAAGGGAAGAAAACCCATCCAAATCGTTTGTTATATTATTCAAGAGAGAGAACTTCACCACCAAGAAATACCTTAGCATACAAGAGGGTGCTTCAAACCCTAGAACTCTAGTGCCCAAGAGAGCTGAAATTTCCAAACTCACAAGAAGGATATGATTCCACAATGGGGAATATTCATTTACTTATATTAGACTTTTCCTATCAATTGACGTGTCTATTGGCTCAACAGGGTCGACCTCTCTAAGTCACATAATAATAATAATAATTATTATTATTATAAATAATATTATCCAGATTAATTATCTTTTACATTTATTATTAATCACATTAAGGTAGGGCCGACCTGTACCCTTTACATAAAAATTAGGGTTACAGGAACGATATATAGAAAAGGATATGATACACCCACTAGTGCTCATCCACTAAGGGCACATCCATATGGATGCCATATCTCTGGTTCACTGCATTACACAAAAGAACAAGATATTCACACATTCACCTGTGCTCGTCCATAGGCACATCCACTCTACATATCTTCTTTTTCACTGCCTCACGCATGAGAATCATCTGGAGTCTTCTTGTCAACTATGCTACTCAGAGGAGGTTAATACATCATCTTCATTTCTATTCACATAACGATGCACCCAACACTTTGGGATTTCACACGTTCACCTTGTGCTCAACCACATGCACATCTAACTCAACAGATCACCTTTCCCACTGGATAATCATTTGAAGTTCTTCTCAACTCTCTGAATGGAGGAGGTCATCTCTACATTCCTATATCTGTCTCGGGTAGGAACCACATACCCTTCTTAGGGGATTTCTCCCAGGTTTGTAAGCTGAGAGAAAGACTCACATAGATGCAATGATCCACATCTCACTGGTTTGTAAGTTGGAGAATGTATCACATAGTTACATTCATTAACATTTAAGCCCTGCGTAGGAAAAATCTATGTATTTGTGTTAGAGTCATAATTAAGTCATAGTAAGTCATACGTTTATAGACAACAACACAATCAAAGGAGCAGGGAAGTAGCCACATCGCAGTTGAGAGAGCATCAATGATGAACATGTTGGCAATGGTTAAAGAGAGACATATTTTCACAGACACACACATGAGATATTAAAGAAAATATGATGACAAGAACATTAAAATGATTGATCCCCTTGGTATAAAAGTTGCAGAATAGTTCTTGATTTCTGACCTCGGAAGCCAGAAAGTAGAGAAATGGTAGGTTGGTTAAAGCATGATATTCCACCATAGGGTGTGTGCATGGGAAATATGAGCCCATGATGAGCCACTCACCAATCCGAAGGCACCAGTGAGAAGTGTAAAAATAAGATCAAGATGATCATTGTTGGGTGGGAGAAAAGCACTGTGAGAGTCATTGACTGCACATGCATATAACATATTGAAGATGAAGGCTAAAGAGTAATAGGTCATTAATTATCTGCACACTTGTTTGGGATGAGGAAGGATTTGAGTGTGGGGGATATGTTGAGGGGGGCTCTTAGGCCCTAATAATCATCACATACATGATTATATGTAATAAGTGGATAAAGCTAAGTAAATGTTTGTAACAAATGGTAAATGTAACTAAACAAAGGATTAGTTGGAACAGGTGAAACCGTTCCAACCATTTAACCATTGTAGAAATAGCCCTAAAGATGGAATACAAATACGGTTGGATATCCTTCCCCGCATTTATGCCCTTATTTCTTTGTATTATGTGTGTGTTCTTGATGTGCATTCCATTGCAGTCTCTCTTGAATGATTTCCTCAATTGTCTGGACTACAACATTGACCGAGACCTTAATTTTGATTGTGAGGTTTAGAATTTAGAGATTTTCATAATCATTTTGAGTAATATGAATAGCCTCATTTACATGCAGGATAAAATGAATATCTTCTTGAAATTCAACATATTCCTTATCTAGAAAATCCTCAATTAAGTTGTTATGATTATTATTTTTTATAGGAGGTCTAATAAGATGTTCTTCATTCATTATTTCCCTTATAAGAATATATGGATTTGTTGACGGGCGAAATTGATCGTCCGTCAACTGGGAGAGTGGATCTGGTCCGGGGTTGTCTAATAACCCAAGCCGTTTGGGATAACCCACCCTGCTCCGTTAGCCGATCTAAGTCCTAAGAAAACAAAAAAAGAAAACTACTCTAAAATAACTAATCTAACTAAAAACAACTATTAAAACAAACTAAACAAATCTAACTATTCTAATCTACTATCTAATACTATGCTAACTCTAAGAAATTAAATATCTAACTACTAACAAAAATAAATCTTATTCACAAATGTACAATATTTACAATTTACAGATTTGAATGGAAACCTGAAAAACTCATTTATACTATGTCCTAAGACAGAGAGAGCTATTGTTTTTTGATTTTTATGATTTTATGAAAAAGAAATAAAATAAAAACTAACTAAACTAAACAACTAATATACTAACTCTAACTACAAGTCTAAACTACACATATATCTAACTAAAATACTTAAATTATACTAACAAATTAACTATCAAATAAGTAACAAACTGACCTGGAGAAACGCTCTAGGTTTGTCCTGAATGTAATGGTTGTCTTAGCTGATCGGAGGGAGGAAACCCGCACCGGATTCTCCAAGAGCTTCTCGTAAACGGAAAGCTGTAGTGCTCTTTAAATATGATTATAGGACAAACAAAACATAAAAATTACAGCAATCTTATAATTTATAAATCTTCACAGTTAGATAAATTTGCATGCAAAGATCTATACAAAATGATTCAATTAACGAAGAAGAGAAATATGTGATTCTTTAACTGAAACAAAGTAATTGTTGTACTTTTAAAATGATGAAAGAAATCAGATATGGATAACACATTAATCAAATCATATCATCCTGCAATAGATTATGATAGCTAAAGTAGTTTATAATCAACTGCAAGCTGACATGCATAAACTTGAAACAAAAGTTTGATATATTGAAAGTGAAAGCTGTTACAAGACATCAACTCTTGTCTCAGTTTGTATCATAAATCCATAGCCTGGTTCTCCCACAAGTGAGGATGATCCTTATTACAAAAAATAATAAGTATTTAAAGACCTCCCACAGGGTAAAACATCCCTATGGAATTTATCAAAACTGTTTACACAAATCTGGGAAAATATCCCAAGTTTGACTAAACTAACAACCTAAAATAAAAACTATATCAGACAAATATCTCCTAGACTGCCACAGCATGTCCAATGCAATTTGAATGTACCTGCAAGAGGTAAAAAATGGACAAGTTAAGAGGATATTTTGCTGATGAAATTGATAAAAATCTAATTCTTAAAGACTAGCTACAGAATCTTGCGATTTTGTAGCTGGTCTAAATCAAACACATAATCGTATTAAAATCAATTTGAATTTTAAAGAATTAAATTCAAACTATTAAAAGATATTTGATTGCTAAAAGCCTCATTCAAATCGACACTTGTATGCAAATTGAACAAACCAAATCAAATGATAACAGAGGTAGATACACTCTGTTTAATTCGTTATCACTAATTCGGGTAAACAACATCGTATTGGATAACTGAACAGTAATGAAATCGTTTCATGGACCAATTAAAATCAACACAAAAGGTTTCTTCAACTATCCACAAGATCACTTCGAATCCAAACCAAATTAACAAGATCATTTTCTCAAATTGATCATACTATATTACACATAAAAAATGATCCATGCTATTAGCAAATCAAATCAAAACTGGTATGTGAATTATCACAAACGAAATCATAATGGAATTAATTGGTTGATAACAGGGTCTGTGGGACTCGTCCAATCGTTTGTTATTGCCAATTGAGGGTAGACAGAATCGATTGACATTCAACGAAATCATTACTTGAATTCATTTCAAAATGAACTATTAACCGAATTTTCTCATACGAATTCAACAGAGATAACATATGTCGATCTGTGCTTAACAAACTCGTTTTGAAATTAAAATCAACAGAGAAGGATCAAGTCTATTTTCTATATGAATCCAACTCATAAAAAACAATCGTGCTAACTGAAGATACACAACAATCCAATCAAAACAAGAGCAAATCGAGCAGTATGAGTTTGACATAGTCGTTAAGAATCAACACAGTTCCATGATTTCGACGAAGAGATATTTTGCACAGGCCAGATATAATCCAAATCCAAACGAAAATGTTGACAAAACAGAGTCGTTTTTCCAATTTAATAGACTACATCGTATTTATCAAGCCAATTCAATCCTATGAAATCGTTCCCAAATCAAACCATNTTCAACGAAATCATTACTTGAATTCATTTCAAAATGAACTATTAACCGAATTTTCTCATACGAATTCAACAGAGATAACATATGTCGATCTGTGCTTAACAAACTCGTTTTGAAATTAAAATCAACAGAGAAGGATCAAGTCTATTTTCTATATGAATCCAACTCATAAAAAACAATCGTGCTAACTGAAGATACACAACAATCCAATCAAAACAAGAGCAAATCGAGCAGTATGAGTTTGACATAGTCGTTAAGAATCAACACAGTTCCATGATTTCGACGAAGAGATATTTTGCACAGGCCAGATATAATCCAAATCCAAACGAAAATGTTGACAAAACAGAGTCGTTTTTCCAATTTAATAGACTACATCGTATTTATCAAGCCAATTCAATCCTATGAAATCGTTCCCAAATCAAACCATGAAAACTAAATTAGAGCCGATATGATACAACCACAACAAACTCATACCAAATCAAAACATAGTCGTGCTCTAATTTTAGCATAAAAATCTATTGTATAGGTCAGATGCAAGCAACATCTAAGCTAAATAAAACTTCATTGATCACATTAATGCAAACTAACAGAAATTTTCTAAAATGAATTACACCAAGTCAAAACCAATCGATCACTTCTACTAAGCTGGGCACGACAAAACCGCATACCAAAATCATAACCATATTCGACTTTATAACTGTTTTGATAATCAAACCATGACAAAATTATTTCGAATACTAAATTGACTTATCAAAAATAAAAAACTGACTCATTATATTAATCCAAGCAATTGATAAGACAAAATTGATATCGAAATTCATACCTGGATAATCAACAGAGAACTTGGTCATAACAGTTTGGAATTGACGAAGGCTGTAGCCGATTCGACATTCCTAAATACGATGGAACCAGAGGTTTTCTGCTTCTTGTCATTAGCTTGAAGCTTGTCCCTTTCACTAGTCAATACTGTAACTTGGTTTTCCAAAGATTTAATTTTGGACTATAATAAGGGAATGTCGGTATAGTAGCATTCCAACCACACATAACATTGGTCGCATGACGACTGTCCGGGCTTCAAAATTGCAGGTGAGGGTTTGTTTAAAACGCCAAGGGTTTCATTAGGTAGCTTGATCCCAGGGTAGCTAGGATTGTTCTTTAGGCAAGGGGTTAAATTAGAAACAAAGTCATAGGATGGCTCGGAGCACAAACCATGGGAATAAGGGTACTCACTAGCCAGGAAGCGCTCGATATCAGAGTCAGAATCTTCGCAGAGGACTATGGGCTTCTTCTCAACATTTGTCTTAGGTTTATTCCAGGCCAGTATCGATATGAGTCGAGCATTCTTTTTACCTTTTCCATCGACAGTAGGGTTACCCTTAACCCTCTTGCTCACATGCTTTTTTACAACCTCAACCTTGTCTGTTATAATGTCGGGTAGGTCGATATCAGGGTTGACCGAGGGTTTGGGAGAGGGTAGAAGGGCATGAAAAGGCACGGGCGGCCCGACCTTAGTTTCACTAACCACAGACTTATCAACTTGGACAGACTCTGAATCAACAAAACCATTCTGAGAGAGAAAAGCTTTCCAACTATCACTGTGGAGGTTTAAATGATGAACGACGATGAGTTTGATCAGGCCATGGTGAAAAAAGCTACTATCGGCCTTCTCTCATTTAAACCTCTTAGCCATTTTATAAAGACTACGCTGGAAATAAAATGGCATATTCAATGGATAACCCATGAAATTCATTAATAGTCAAAGGTGATAAAGAGAAACCAGTCCATACCGACCCTCACAGGTCACGAATTGTTTAACCACTATCAAAAGATCATGCCACCTTGGTTTAAGCGTGGAAATAGGCATACCTCTATCACAAGATGTGACCTTCCGTGAGACGAACAATAACGGCCATGGCACCTCCTCAACTTTAGAGTTTTTAAACCATCACTGGCCCGTGGCTGCTAATCCTGTGGCAGACCTAATGAACTCTTCACTGATTTCAAGCTGAATGTGACCTATCTTGGCCCTACACCCATCAGAAGTCAGGGCGAACTGTTGTGCAACAAACAGATTAAAACCCTCAAACCTTTGTACAAACGTGAGCCAACCATTATCTTGTAAATATTTTCGGGTTTTATCGAACAGTAGCAGGGCTTGGCTACCGTTCGGCTCAACTTGCACCACCGGTGCCATGGGGAAGAGCACACAGTGAGCAATGTGAACGAGCCAAGGTTTGAACGCAACATACATAGGAGCAGAATGCTCACAGGCTTACCCGATGCTAGCAGAGGTAAAATAGGGATAGGGTGAACATTAATGACATCGTGCGAAGGTGGTGGAGATATTTCTGTCCATGCAGAATAGTCATTAGCATGGTACAACCACCAGCGCTTTCAACTATTCAAATCACAATGCATATGTGTTACAACTATGCCACTTCAATCAATCAATCGAAACCTTTGGTAAGTGGATAAACCATTCGCGCGATCAAAAGTTATACCATAGCTTTTTTAAAATCAAACATATGAATCGAAACCAATACCAAGTGTTGCATGAAACGATTCACACCAAGGGTTTAACCAATGTGCCAATGTGTTTGTATACCAATGTGCCAAGTAAATTGATCAAATAACATGTAAATCCAATCACCAATGTATCACAAACTCAATCACTCATGAAATGAAACTACATAATCAATCAAAGAGTGTTCAAATGAGTACATATCAAAAGGTTTTTCCAACTACATAATGATAAGTAAAATGTAAACGCAATGGGCGTATCGACAAGAATGATAACGACAATTCAATAATGATTTTAATGCGACTTTGAAAAACCAAGTTTTCATGCTTACAGTCATGAAAACAAAAATGAAGGTAAGTGTGCAAATAGCGCTAAGAATAAAAGTGTCGTTTATCTGAAAATTGCGACGAAAAATTAAAAATCAAGGTTTGCAAAACACTGGTGTAGGCAGCTTATAAGACAGTAGAAAAATGTGCATTGGTTGCCAACAATGGCGACACACTGGTAGAAGCAGTTATTTCTGCCAAAAGATTCAGATTAGAATAGCAAAGATAATTCCAACTCAAAAATAACAACCAGAAAATCGTATAAACATCATCATTAACCAACTATACTAGTAGTGTTTTAAAGAATGAAAAATGATAACAGTCTTAAGACCAGCGAGTCATGATATTAAAGATAAAATCTCCAATACTATTGACAGAGCCTCTGCTGCCAATAGGCATCCATAGCCTCGACAGGGTTTCCATTTAACCCACTCTGACATCTGTATCCTACCAAGAAGTTCTAGATCAAAATAAAGGACTTTAAGAGGTTTCTTATTTGCAAATTTTCATATACCCGACATTGCTTCACTACCAGCGGGCCTGTTCAATACCCCGATGAAGTTGTATTGGCGTCATGCATGCATTTACCCACTGCCAGCAGACCTGTTCAGCATCCTGGCGGGTTTACAAGCACTTCCCACAGCTCTATTAATAATTTATTTTGTTTTTTTCTTCTTCAAAAATATATAGTTGAGCGGGGTAACGCTGAAAATTATGATATTTTAACACATTTTTTCAGACCTCATCAGAATTTTTTAGAACTGTCCTTTACAAAGATCCAGAGATGTTTCATTTATAGAACCAACTTCCTAAGGCAGGGAGACACCTTCTGAGTCATTCCTTTAAGGAATAGGGACAATGTAAAAAGATAATAGATGATCACGACAAGCTTTACTCAGAGATCAAAATCAGTCAACTTCTTTCGAACAACAGACTTTTTGCCAACACAGAAATAAATTTCAGAAATATACAATTGGTGTTTATACAAATTTCTTAGCAGTTATTTCAGGGAAGGAATTTTCTATTTTATTTGTCTGAATAGCTCAGTATACAGGTATGTGTATTTCCAAAAACACAAACTGATAAATTGAAAGGGGAAATCAAAAACAAAAGCAAACGAAAAATCAAACAAAGAAAAATATGTACATAATATACAAGGGTTGTTGTCAAGCAAAGTATCTTTTCAGGGCTTGGCCATTCACCGAATAGGTGTCAAGCTACCCCTCAAGATTCTGCAACTGGAAAGAACTGGGACCTAACTTTTAAGCAATTAAAAACGGGCCAAGCCATAAGTTTTGGAATTTCATGTGCTCTCCCTTTCCCTCATGGGGTTTATCCCATTTCAAGATGAGGTCACCTACATCGAAAATCCTATCAGAAGCAGAGTTAGAATCGAACCAGCTTTTAACCAATAGTTGATGTTGATCTAACTTACATTTAGCTTGGGCTCTTACCTTTTCTAGCTTCATCAAAGCGTTAATTCGGTTTTCCAAAGGGGGAGAATCTTCTTCTTGGATTTTCTGTGATAACTGAAGTGAAGGAAGAAGAATGTAAGGTGGAAAAATTGCTTCTCTGCCATAAATGAGAAAAAAGGGGGAGTTACCTACAACATCTTTTGGTGTTACCCTATCAGCCCACAGCGTGTTTAACAGTGCATTGTGCCAGTTTTTGTGATTTTCAACCACCGTTCTCTTGATGATTTTAATCAAGTTCTTATTTGTTGATTCTGCCAATCCGTTGCCTTGGGGGTAATAGCTAGCAGAATACTTCAATTTAATTCGTTTTTCCAAAGAGAACTCGCTCATCTCAAGAGAGGAAAAGTAAGAAGCGTTATCAAATACTAAACAGTCAGGGATACCAAAACGAGTGATAATATTCAAATTTAGAAAGACAATTACCTGACTGGTGTTGACGGTTCTTAACACAACAACTTCAGACCACCGGGTAAAGTAATCTGTGGCTGTCACAATAAAATTCTGTTGTTGTGAGGATGGGGGGTTGATTGGACCTATGATATCAAGGCCCCACTACTAAAAAGGAGAGTCTACTGAAACGGGTTGCAAAGGAAAGGCTGGGTTTTGTAACCGCCCTGATGCTTTTTGACAAATGATACACTTACGACACAAGGTATGGGCGTCTTTAAAAAGTGTGGGCTAGTAATAACCAGCTCTTAAAACCTTATGGGTAGTGGTGTCACCACCAAAATGGCCACCAGCTTCTCCTGCATGCAACTCTAGCAAGACTTTTTCTTCTTCATCTTTTTCAAGACAGCGCATTAGTACACCGTCAAAACTTTGATGAAATAGGACACCATTAACCAGATGAAAGGAGGCAGACTTTAATCTCAATGCTTTTCTTTTAGTGGGGTCCAAGTGACGGGGGGCTGACCCATGTTCAAGACAGAATCTTATATCGTCATACCAAGGATTGACAGAGTTTTGTGCACAATAAATTAGATTTTGATCGTGTTGTTCTAGGTTTGACGTATCAATTTCT
Organism: Picea sitchensis; assembly: GCA_010110895.2. NCBI lineage: Eukaryota > Viridiplantae > Streptophyta > Pinopsida > Pinales > Pinaceae > Picea > Picea sitchensis. Next base: position 53,022 of record SNQJ01S0031050.1, on the reverse strand, counting down.
TTTTGTTGTCTTGCTGCTAAATCAACAACTAACTTGCATAACCCTTGGCCTCTCACTATCTGAGCTGGGGTGATTTCTAAGTCGTACTCTTGCAAGGAGGTGACCCAATTAGCCCTCTTTTCACCTAGTTCCTTTTGCACTAATAGGTTCTTGACGACTGAGTAGGGGACAATGACTTTCATCCTTAACTTCAAAATATAGGATCGAAAATGATTGACTTCTTTGAAAACAGCATAGGCTTGCCGATCTACCACTGGATAATTAATTTCAGCGCCTTTGAAAGTAGAGCCCATAAAGGCAATGGGTACTTCGTTGTTTTCGACATTCTTTTGGGTTAAGACGGCGGCATAGGAATGGTCAGAATCAAAAGTGTAGAGTGTGAAGTCTTGAGAAACGTCAGGGATCATTAGAGACGGAGCGTCTATTATGGCCTTCTTTATTGCATTAAAAGATTTATTTTCTAGGGGTCCCCAGTGATATTGGGTGTCTTTTTTAATTAGGTTCTGTAAAGGTCTGACCATTTCGGAGAAGCTGGGGACAAATATTCTCACAAAGTTAATCTGGCCTAAGAAAGACTGCATAGATTTTTTGGATGTAGGAGGGGGAAGTTTCGCGATGAATTGAGTCCTTTCAGGGTCAATAATCATCCCTTCGCTTGACACAATAAATACCAAGAGTTTACCCTGCTCTACTGCAAAGATGGATTTTTTAGGATTCAAGGAGATGTCGTATTTACGACATCGCTGTAGAACAGCTCGTAAGTGAGCTAGATGATCGTTTTTGTTTTTAGAAAATACAATCAAATCATCTAAGTAAACCATGACGGATTGATTGATTAGGCCTCGGAAAGTGATGTCCACTGCTCTCTGAAAAGTGGCACCAACATTAATCAATCCAAAGGGCATTTTTCGATAAGCATAAGTGCCCCACAGAGTACGGAAGGTAGTTTTAAGTTGGTCTGGAGGAGACATCAGGACTTGGTTGTACCCCAAGAAACCATCCAGTAAGGATAACCTCTCAGAACCAGATACCTGTTGAATGATCTGTTCCATGGGTGGGACAGGATAGTTGTCTTTATCAGACGTTCTATTAAGGTTTCGAAAATTGACGCAGAGTCAGATTTCCCCACTTTTCTTCCGGACTGGGACAAGGTTAGAAACCCATTGAGTGTGCCTAACAGGAAAAATTGTCTTAGCATTTAGGAGCTTATTCAATTCTTTTTGAACGGTTGGTTCGAGCTTAGGGTGCATTTTTCTCAATTTTTGTTGAAAGGGTAAGGTTTGGGGCTTCATAGGAATGACATGCTGTATGATGTTAGGGTCGAAAGTTTTAAGGTCATCATACGTCCATGAAAATACATCTTTAAATTCTTTGAACAATTTAATAAATGCAACTTTTTCTTGTTCAGAACATCCTACCCCTAGATTAATGCCCTGTGGATTGTCCTTAGTTCCTAAGTTTACCTTTTCATAAGATAATGAGGAACTATTGGTTTTACAGTTGACCGATTTTTTGAATTTATCTTGAATATCATAAAACTTCTCTAATCTAACTACAGATTTAGGGATCGAGTTTACCATATCCGATGAAGATTCAAGAGTTCTTGGATCTGGTATTATCGTGAAATCGCGCAAATTGTCGTCGTGTGTGTGTTCGTCTATCACTATGCCTTGAAAAGTTTCTTCCATGTGTAGAAAGTTAATAATATGCTGATCGTCATCAAAGACTCTCCAATTCGTGATGTTGTCGGGAACAGATGGCTTGAACAATAGTTCGACGGAGAATGCATCTGGGGACAAGCCTTTTGCAGGAAAGAGTTTAGAGGCTACATTAGCTAATAAATCTGCTTCAGAGTTATTCAATCTAGGAATAGAATTTATATTGAAAGAAGAAAATTTATTCATTAAATTCCATACCTCGGATTGGTAGCTTTTGATATGCAGAGACAGACAGTGGATAGAATCTCTTACCTGTCTAACCACTATTTCAGAGTCGCCAAAGATGGTCAAATTTTGAATGTTCATATCTAAATATTTTCTGAGACCTTGCAGTAAAGCCTCATATTCTGCAGTGTTGTTAGTACATTCAAATTCCAACCTACATGCAATCAATGTTTTGTTACCTGTCGGGTCGATCATGACGCAGCCTGTGCCAGTTCCTTCTTTGGACTTTGACCCGTCAAAATAAAGAGACCAAATTTGATTTCCATCGGGTACATAAGGCCGTTGCGTAGAATTTGTTGGCTGCACATATGCTACAATCTCAGACTGTTGTTCTGGATTGGTGATAGCTGAATCCTCGATCATGAAATTGTCGAAAAAGGTGTCCATCCCTTGTACTTCGGGTGAATCGGCAGAAGGTGTAAATGGTTCGTTGGGATCTTTCAAATCTGTGACCATGAACTTAAGGTAGCATTCACGATTTACCTTGATCTTGTTGGGCTTGCCGTTCTCTGGAAGCCATAGATGAGACCAATCTATCCCGAAATAACCATGTAGTTGCTCCAACCAGTCCCTGCTTAAAAATAGACCATACACTTCTGGAATATCCACAACAATAATATCAATGACTTGATGAACCTTGGGGTTAGACGATAATCTAATAAGCACATTCTTTAGTTCGCCTATAACTTTAACATTGGTCCGATCAAGTTGTATGATTTTCAAGGTGGAGGGTTCAACTTCGGCGTTAATCTTCTGGCATACAGACCATGGCATCACATTGGATGATGCTCCTGAGTCTACCATACAATTGTGCACATTTCTATTAAATATTTCGAAAGTTAACAAAAATGGAGCTACATTTTTGCGAGTGCTAAGAGTGGTAGCTTGTGGATTTTTACTCACAGTTTCTAAAGCTACTTTATCTACATTATTTACATTATTTATATTACTTACAGGAAGGATTCCTTTATCTTGAGGATCAAGATTGTTTTTAGTGGAATTCTTCTGAGGAACTTTGTTCTGCACAACCTTGTTACCACTTGAGTTACCATTTTTGCCATTTTCCGAGATATTCTGTAACATTTTTTGTAGCAGAAATGGAAATTTCAATAACTCATAAATAGAAATGTTAGCTCTCAAATTTTTAAGATCTTCAACTAAATAATAATCTAAGTTGGGGTTCACATTACTCTGTTTAGTCTCAGCTGATTTAGATTGCTTTGGAGGCGAAGTTGTAGTGTTTTCGGAAGAAGGTTTGTTTATTGTCTTACTTCTAGTATTATAGGGATGTACTCTCTCGAGGTTATCTTTAAAGATGCTATCTGAGAAGTGTCCAAAAATATTTGGAGAAGACTCTTCTTCTTGAAATGTCTCTTGTTCAACTACTTCCTCAGGGATCTCAGGAGGCATCAAGTTATCTTGAGCTTCTAGAATTGTTTGAAGGGCACATTGTAGACTTCCTAGATTAAGGCCTTCGGTGGTTGGATTAGGTCGGTTGGTAGGAAAAGGCTTCTGGAACGGGGGTTTGTAAGGCCCTTTGCTCGAGGAAGCTTCTTCGGTCATCCTTTTTAAGTCTATAACTTGATTTGACAGTTTTTGAACAACTTTAGTTAAGTTTTCTAAATCAAAGCTTTCAAGTTGTGTTTTATTTTGAATAGGTCTGGGGAGGATTTCGATCTTCTTTTTGGAAGAAGAACTAGTCTCTGTTTCGTTGCTAGTAGAGTCTTTAAGACTAAGTATGTCTTTTTCAATCTGGCTGGCCTCTTCGAAGGCTTCTAACAATGTGACTTTCTTAGATCGTTTAACCCAAAAAGCTATACTTTGATGCAAAGCTTTAGTGTAGTATGCTATTATAAGATTCTCAACGGGCATGGAATTAGTAGGGATTCGGTTTTTAAGTGTTAAGAACCTTTTATTAAAGTCTTTAACTTTTTATTTTGGGTTCATTCTTAAGCTAAAAAGGTCCATAACTAGGACTTCTGGAGGCTTACCGTCTCTGAACTTTTCCAAAAAGCATGACTCAAACTTTTCCCATGACACGATGGTATGGGGTTGCTAGGCAAAGTACCATGTGGATGCATTGCTCTCGAAAGTATAGGGGAACAACCTACAGAAAACATCGTCATGTTCAACATTGCGGAGTCTTATGGCTAACATAAACTTTTTGATGTGATCTTCAGCGATCTGTTTTGAGTCAGGGTCAAACTTGGGAAGCCATTTCTCTGGATGTTTAGGTAAGGGATGCTGAGCTCCAGGTACAGCTACGACATCCTGATCAAGCCAAGGTCTAGCAGGGTTGTTCTGGTTTTCCATTGGTGTAGTGGGTGTGGAAGGCTGAGAAGGGGAACTGCCTTCGTCAGAAGAACCTCCTCCAGAAGGGGAAGGAGATGATGGAGGTGGTGAAGGAGGTATCCCAGATCCTCCTGTAGCAGGATTTAGGGTTGGATCTGTAGGATTTACAGTGAGATTAGTGCCTCCTAATTGTTCTCTAATATCAGAGAAATCCAAATGTTGGTCCAACGGATGGTTAGGTTACCTCAAACGGGCTAAGGCACTATGAGTTCTTATAAGAGATTGATGAACAATCTCTTGTATATCACCACTTGTAGGATTAAGGGTTGTTGACTCAACTGTGATCCATGGATTGTCGGTTGATGTGGTTACTGTTTGAAAGGGAATATTATCGTTCGAATGGATTCTAGTCACTATAGGTGAGCGATTAGGTGGTGGATTCTTACGACCACCTCGTGCCATTACTTAATTTCAAGGCCTCCTTCTAGCGCCATTTGTTGATGGGCGGAATTGAATATCCGTCAACTGGGAGTGTGGATCCGGTCCGGGGTTGTCTAATAACCCAAGTCGTTTGGGATAACCCACCCTGACGGGTTTAGCAGCTCCGTTAGCCAATCTAAGCCCTAAGAAAACAAAAAAAGAAAACTACTCTAAAATAACTAATCTAAATTAAAACAACTATTAAAACAAACTAAACAAATCTAACTATTCTAATCTACTATCTAATACTATGCTAACTCTAAGAAATTAAATATCTAACTACTAACAGAAATAAATCTTATTCACAAATGTACAATATTCACAATTTACAGATTTGAATGGAAACCTGAAAAACTCATTTATATTATGTCCTAAGACAGAGAGAGCTATTGTTTTTTGATTTTTATGATTTTATGAAAAAGAAATAAAATAAAAACTAACTAAACTAAACAAATAATATACTAACTCTAACTACAAATCTAAACTACACATATATCTAGCTAAACTACTTAAATAATACTAACAAATTATACTAACTATAAAATAAGTAACAAACTGACCTGGAGAAATGCTCCAGGTTTGTCATGAATGTAATGACTATCTTAGCTGATCGGAGGGAGGAAACCCGCACCGGATTCTCCAAGAGTTTCTCGTAAATGGAAAGCTGTAGTGCTCTTTAAATATGATTATAGGACAAACAAAACATAAAAATTACAACAATCTTATAATTTATAAATCTTCACAGTTAGATAAATCTGCATGCAAAGATCTATACAAAATGATTCAATTAACGAAGAAGAGAAATCTGTGATTCATTAACTAAAAAAAAGTAATTGTTGTACTTTTAAAATGATGAAAGAAATCAGATATGGATAACACATTAATCAAATCATATCATCTTGCAATAGATTATGATAGCTAAAGTAGTCTATAATCAACTGCAAGCTGACATGCATAAACTTGAAACAAAAGTTTGATATATTGAAAGCGAAAGTTGTTACAAGACATCAACTCTCGTCTCAGTTTGTATCATAAATCCATAGCCTGGTTCTCCCACAAGTGAGGATGATCCTTATTACAAAAAATAATAAGTATTTAAAGACCTCCCATAGGGTAAAACATCCCTGTGGAAGTTATCAAAACTGTTTACACAAATCTGGGAAAATATCCCAAGTTTGACTAAACTAACAACCTAAAATAAAAACTATATCACACAAATATCTCCTAGACTGCCACAGCATGTCCAATGCAATTCGAATGTACCTGCAAGAGGTAAAAAATGGACAAGTTAAGAGGATATTTTGCTGATGAAATTGATAAAAATCTAATTCTTAAAGACTAGCTACAGAATCTTGCGATTCTGTAGCTGGTCTAAATCAAACACATAATCATATTAAAATCAATTCGAATTTTAAAGAATTAAATTCAAACTATTAAAAGATATTTGATTGCTAAAATCCTCATTCAAATCGACACTTGTATGCAAATTTAACAAACCAAATCAAATGATAACAGAGGTAGATACACTCTGTTTAATTCATTATCACTAATTCGGGTAAACAACATCGTATTGGATAACTGAACAATAATGAAATCGTTTCATGGACCAATTAATATCAACACAAAAGGTTTCTTCAGCTATCCACAAGATCACTTCGAATCCAAACCAAATTAACAAGATCATTTTCTCAAATTGATCGTACTATATTACACATAACAAACAATCCATGCTATTAGCGAATCAAATCAAAACTGGTAGGTGAATTATCACAAACGAAATCATAATTGAATTAATCGGTTGATAACAGGATCTATGGGACTCGTTCAATCGTTTGTTATTGCCAATTGGGGGTAGACAGAATTGATTGACATTCAACGAAATCATTGCTTGAATTCATTTCAAAACGAACTCTTAACCAAATTTTCTCATACGAATTCAACAGAGATAACATATGTCGATCTGTGTTTAACAAACTCATTTTGAAAATTAAAATCAACAGAGCAGGATCAAGTCTATTTTCTATATGAATCTGACTCATAAAAAACAATCGTGCTAACTGAAGATACGCAACAATCCAATCAAAACAAGAGCAAATCGAATAGTATGAGTTTGACATAGTCGTTAAGAATCAACACAATTCCATGATTTCGGCGAAGAGATATTTTGCACAGGCCATATATAATCCAAATCCAAACAAAAATGTTGACAAAACAGAGTCGTTTTTCCAATTTAATAGAATACATCGTATTTATCAAGCCAATTCAATCCTATGAAATCGTTCCCAAATCAAACCATGAAAACTAAATCAGAGCCGATATGATCCAACCACAACAAACTCATACCAAATCGAAACATAGTCGTGCTCTGATTTTAGCATAAACATCTCCTGTACAGGTCAGACGCAAGCAAAATCTAAGCTAAAGAAAACTTCATTGATCACATTAATGCAAACTAACATAAATTTTCTAAAACGAATTACAGCAGGTCAAAACCAATTGATCACTTCTACTAAGCTGGGCACGACAAAAGCACATACCAAAATCATAACCATATTAGACTTTATAACTGTTTTGATAATCAAACCATGAAAAAATTATTTTGAATACTAAATTGACTTATGAAAACTCAAAAACCGACTCATTATATTAATCCAAGCAATTGATAAAACAAAATTGATATCGAAATTCATACCTAGATAATCAACAGAGAAATTGGTCATAACAGTTTGGAATTGACGAAGGCTGTAGCCGATTCGACATTATTAAATATGATGGAACCATAGGTTTTCTTCTTCTTGTCATTAGCTTGAAGCTTGTCCCTTTCACTAGTCAACACTGTAACTTGGTTTTCCAAAGATTTGATTTTGGAATGTAATAAGGGAACGTCGGTATAGTAGCGTTCCAACCACACATAACATTGTTCGCACGACGACTGTCCGGGCTTCGAAATTGCAGGTGAGGGTTTGTTTAAAACAACAAGGGTTTCATTAGGTAGCTTGATCCTAGGGTAGCTAGGATTGTTCTTTAGGAAAGGGGGTAAATTAGAAACAAAGTCATAGGGTGGCTCGGAGCACAAACAATGGGAATAAGGGTACTCACTAGCCAGGAAGCGCTTGATATCAGAGTCAGAATCTTTGCTGAGGACTATGAGCTTCTGCTCAACATTTGTCTTAGGTTTATTCCGGGCCAGTCTCGATATGAGTCGAGCATTCTTTTTACCTTTGTTGTCGATAGTAGGGTTACCTTTAACCTTTTTACTCATAGGATTTTTAACAGCCTTAACCTTCTCAGTTAAGATGTTGGGTAAGTCGATATCAGGGTCGATCGAGGGTTTGGGAGAGGGCAGTAGTACATGGAAAGGCATGGGTGGCTCGAGCTTAGTTTCACTAACCACAGGCTTGTCAATTTGGACAGGCTCTCTATCAGCAAAACCATTTCGAGAGATAAAAGCTTTCCAACTATCACCGTGGAGGTTTAAATGATGAACACCGATGGGTCTGATTAGGCTGTGGTGGAACAAGCTACTATCAGCCTTCTCTCATTTAAACCTCTTAGCCATTTTATAAATACTACGCTGGAAATAAACGGCATGTTCAACGGATAACCCATAAAATTCATTAACAGTTGAAGGTGATAAATAAAAACCAGTCCATACCAACCCTCACAGGTCACGAATTGTTTAACCACTATCAAAAGATCATGCCACCTTGGTTTAAGCATGGAAATAGGCATAAATCTGTCACAAGATGTGACCTTCCGTGAGACGAACAATAACGGCCATGGCACCTCCTCAACTTTAGAGTTTTTAAACCATCCTTGGCCCATGCCTGCTAATCCTGTGGCAGAGTTGATGAACTCTTCACTGATTTCAAGCTGAATTTCACCTATCTTGGCCCTACACCCATCAAAAGTCAGAGCAAACTACTGTGCAACAAAAAAATTAAAACCCTCAAATCTTTGTACAAACGTGAGCCAACCATTATCTTGTAAATCTTTCCGGGCGTTATCGAACAGTAGCAGGGCTTGGCTACTGTTCGGCTCAATTCACACCACTGGTGCCATGGAGAAGAGCACACGATGAGTGATGTGAATGAGCCAGGGTTTGAATGCAGCGTACACAGGAGAAGAACTCTCACAGGGTTACCCGATGCTAGCAGAGGTGAAACATGGATAGGGTGAACATTAATGACATCGTGCGAAGGTGGTGGAGCTATTTTTGTCCATGCAGAATAGTCATTAGCATGGTACAACCACTGGCACTTTCAATTATTCAAATCACAATGCATATGTGTTACAACTATGCCACTTCAATCAATCAATCGAAACCTTTGGTAAGTGGATAAACCATTCGCGCGATCAAAAGTTATACCATAGTTTTTTTAAAATCAAACATACGAATCGAAACCAATACCAAGTGTTGTATGAAATGATTCACACCAAGGGTTTAACCAATGTGCCAATGCATTTGTATACCAATGTGCCAAGTAAATTGATCAAATAACATGTAAATCCAATCACCAATGTATCACAAACTCAATCACTCATGAAACGAAACTACATAATCAATCAAAGAGTGTTCAAATGAGTACAGATCAAAAGGTTTTGCCAACTGCATAATGATAAGTAAAATGTAAACACAATGGGTGTATCGACAAGAATGATAACGACAATTCAGTAATGATTTTAATGCGACTTCGAAAAACCAAGTTTTCACGCTTACAGTCGTGAAAAAAAAACCGAACGTAAGTGTGCAAATAGCGCAAAGAATAAAAGTGTCTTTTATTTGAAAATTGCGACGAAAAATTAAAAATCAAGGTTTGCAAAACACTGGTGTAGGCAGCTTATAAGACAGTAGAAAAATGTGCATTGGTTGCCAACAGGATTGATGCGTCTCCTAAATTGATTAGGATTTCTTAAACCTTCTTCATTAGGAGATTTATTTAGAGGATTACCCTCAGTTTCAATCCTTGATAGTTTTTTTGATAAATTCATGTTTCCTTCAATTTCTGTTGCGTCATCTTGCATAACCGGGAGGTTTATGGATCTTATTTGTCTGAACATCATGGAAATATCAACATCAAAGGCTCCAACATAGGTGACTTTCGTTGTTGCTTGAGAGGATTTAATATCAACTAGAATTTTGTTAAATCTTTTATTGAATTCTACCACAGTTTCACTGGTTTTCTTCTTTAATGATCCAAATTATGTCAAATAATAGAGACGAACTCTCTTTTCTCCCCATTTCCTCATAAATATAGATTCAATAACCTCCCAAGTGTTAATTTTTCCATGAGATAATCCTCTAAAAAAAATTCTTAAATCCCCTTCCATGGTTTCCACAAAGAGTCTCATGAAAACATCATCATTTTCCACAAACATGTTATAAGTAAAATCTTGGAATGCAGCCATGTGCTCTTCAACAATTATATTTTTTCCCAATCATACTTTTGGAAATAATTTCAGGTAATTTTTCATGGAGGTCATTTATATTTTGGAGAAGATTTAAAGGACCATATTTGGTTACTACCCAAGGGTTTACTGTTGGTGGAGGTATTTTTTTGTTCTACCCACCCCCCCTCCCAATCCATCCATTAAATTATTAAGGATGAGATTTATATCTTGAGAAGATAAATGAGGTCTGGAATTATTCAAGAACGATTATAAGAAACACTTGTTGAGTTCTAAAAACATATATGAGAATCTTGGAAATCTATCAAGGCTAGTTTGTATTTTGTAGAATAGAATGAGGTCCTAGCAGTGTATCATACAATCTTCCAGATTGATCTATTCTATAATTGGGAGGAGAAAATACATTTGCATGAGGATTACCTATAGTATATGACATGAGTCTTTCTCTAATGTTCCTCAATGAAATCATCTTCTCTTGATATGATAAATTTGTAATTCTTGTAGGATCAGGGTTCCTTCTGGTATGTTTCTTTGTAGATGCCATATTTTACTCTGTGGAGTCACCAGGTAACAGATGAACAATCTATGGTATGAATCTTGGTCACCATTAAGAATCAACTCTAAACCTTGTCGCTTCTGAGGGAAACTAACGTCAAAATTTCTTCCTCGACAACGACACCATTTAAGTATGTTAGTCCTTGAGTCCTTGAGATGTTCTAGGTTGTCAATGGAACTATGCCAAGGATCCTTGGAGATAAAACTCATATTTTATTTTAAAGCTACCTTGTATCATTAAGGGTTTTGATCATTATTCAATAGATCCTCATAAATCATAGACTATTTTAGATAGGATGATTAGGAAAAATATCAACCTAACAAAAATTTCCCTTCTGTGTATCAGACTATTAGGGTTTAATGAATGAATGAATTTGTGAATGAAATTGACACATAATATATTTTCTGCAAATAAATCTTGTAGGTTATCATGAGGAATACATGCTAAGAAAAATAGAATTCAACAATTTGTTGGTACTCGACCAAGTTTTGGAGAACCTTGGTCGTGTTTGACCATTTTTGGGACTTCGACAGGATGGTTGAAGATGGAGTGCCCAGGCGAAGTGGAGATCGCGGGATATCACTCCCTTTTGCGGGATTTTTGGGTTTAGGGTTTATGTAACGAGTATGGGATGTCATCCCATATTTTTACCCATGTTTAGTCCCCTTTTGTAATGTATAAATAAGTAGCTGGGCGATGTAAGAAGAGACCTAGAAGATCTAAGTGTGTGCTAAGTGTGAATAGTTGTGAATGCTTAGTGCATATTGTACGTTGAGACTTGCAGAGCTAAGTGCAAGTGATTGTAGGAGACTGTGTAAGGCTTTGTGTTGTGACCTAAATTGGGGAAGGAGGATCTGATGAGGTGCACGCAGATCTCCTATCCTATGGAGAGTTGGCTTTGTGGCTCTGTGCATGTAAGAAGATTGGAAGAAGCTAATAAAAGAGGAGAAGAGTTGGTGGACGTAGCCCCACACTGGGGTGAACCACGTATATCCTATGTTATGATTCTTTGTGCTATGTTGTTATGTTATTATGTATCTATTTTCTTAGTGCATTGTGCTTGATGTATGATAGACAGATCCCTGAATACTTAGTGCTATGTGATGTGAATGAATGATAGATCTATCTGATGTAATGTGTTGACTGGTTAGATGTGCTTAGATCTTGATTAACACTGTGTTGTTATGTAATTAGGGTTTTTACCTGTGATGTGAATACGGGTTAAAGACAAATAAAAGTTAATTGCTAAGTGCTTTGTTAAGTATTGTGATCACAGATCTGTGTCCCATCTAGGTTGTAGACACTTGTGTCCTACAACCCCCCCTGCCTCTACCTCAGGTGAGACTTCATCTGCTTCATAGGTGCTGCCAAAAGGGCTGGTAGTTAGGGTTTTTTTGGTGCACTGTTGAATCATTGAACCATGGGTCTACCCCTGTGCCAACAAATGGTTCTGTTGTCAGGACCTGAAATTGTGATTGCTAGAAACTGAAGAAAAGAGAAAACTTCGTGTGTAGATCTGTTGTTGTAGTGCACAGTATTCTACTTGACTTGTGAAGCTCTATGCTAAGAAGAGAAGTCAGATCTAATGAAAAGAGGTAAGATATTAAAAAATTTGTGCTCTGATAAAGGTAAGATAAGTGGAAATTTTTGTTTCGAAAGAATGAATCTAGGTATGCTTGATAGATTTTGTCCTATTCTAAAAACTAGGGCACTGCTAGAAAAAAGAAGATATGATATGAATAGATCTGATAGAAATAGTGAAAGATATGTTATTCCTATGCATAGAAATAATTTTCTGACTAAAAAGTGGATGCAGGATCCTAGAAAGAATTTTTTGCAGGTCCATCATTGTGATCCCAATGCACAGTACAGGAAAGATTGCGGATCGTTTAAGAGAAAGAGAGGATTGAATTTTTGTTATAGTTGTAGAAGACTAGGACATATTGCTAAGGAATGGCCTGGTAGAGGTCCTACTTGTGTTTATTGTAAATATGTTGGTCATGAAGTTTTGGATTGCCCTAGAATGACTGCTAAGGTTGAAAAGATGAATATAAGATAAGAAAACTATGAAGAATTTCAAGAGACTAAGAATATGCTAGAGCACCAGAATGAATCAGAGGCTATATTATTGCAGATGAAAGAAACATTGAATGATCCCAGAGACATCAGTTTACCAGAGATCTTAAAATAAAAGAAGTGCATAGAAACAAGAATAGGATACTTCGACATAGACTGTGTATTGGATGCAAAAACACAGGTGAACATTATGCTAGAAAGTACTTGGGAAATTTTGGGAAAGCCTGCTATGATTCCCTCGTTGGGAGGAATCAAATTATTTAAAAGAAAGATGATAACCCTATGTGGAATAATTAATCATGTACCCATGAGTGCTCATGGAAAATTGACAGAAGAAGAAATTGAGGTCATTAAGTTTGTTGAGAACATTGCTCCTTTTGAACTTTTGTTAGGAAGGATTTGGATTGAGAGAGATCAAATATGAAGGAAAGAAGAAGAGGAAGCTATAGAACAGAAAAAACAAGAACTAAGAGATTTCATGGCTAGGAGAATATCGCGCTTAATAGAAGAACATGAGGATAAGTCGAAGCAACTGAGGGCCAGATACCTAGCTTCCGAGGTTGAAAGAATGTAAGAAGGCTTAAAGAACCTATCCATGAAGGATAGTAGAGCACCTACTCCAGAAACAATAAGAGAATAAGTAGTACCCTCGAATCCTGTTAAAGGCCATCAACAATGCGACGTTACTATGCTAAGAGAAGATAAGAACAAGAATGGAAAGTGAAATCTAGAAACATAGATCATAAGAAAGAAAGAAAGAAAGCATAGTAAGAAGAAATAAAAACTAGAAAAATTGCAGGAGGTTCTAAAGAGAACTTCGCAGAAGGAAGGCTTGCAGAACTTGAACCTCACCGAAATAACAGAACAACATAGAATGGAACTTTGCCACAGTGAAGAAATATGACCGTTGGAGGCATCCTGACCATTAGAACGACGCTCCAGAATGGCTAGAAACATAGTTATTTCCGGAAAGATCACCATTGGACCGTTGAGACTGCCCCAAAACAGATGGAATCGTATTGATAGAGGCATTCCTGCCCATTGGAGGAGTTCGTTACGACATTGTCTCTTTAGTTCGTTGCATGTTCCACTGAGGACACTTTTTCAAACTGTGATTATCCAAGTGCACAAAGAACTAATAGTTATCACGTTGTGCTTATTGAGACTTCACCAACTGCTTTGTTTACCTTGAGCGTTCGTTCACCTACCCGGGATATCTGATCTAGAGTGTGCATGTCGGATGACCTTCACTCAATAGAGAAGTATATCGAGGAGATCCTAATAGAACTTATGGCTGAGAAGATTATGTCTATAGGAGTACATGCCTTGTCAACGAGAGGATTGCAAGAATCCCCATAAACTCCACGTCGATCTGGGCCATCCTGATCTGCGACAGAGAAAATAAGTAAGCATCGCGACGACCTAGCGAATGCAAAGCTAATTCCAACGGTCTTGCCCAACTACATCTTGCCTCTGGCTAGTGCAGTTATTCGTGACAACATCCTAAGAGACTTCAATTATACACTTCTCACTGCCTACCTCACGAAGGGGATATGTGCAGTTGGACCGCAATTGGGGAAGATTCTGACTCTAAAGATCAGTGATTTCAACTTAGGATACCGCAATAATTATGATATGCTTGCACCACATAAGTACTTGAGAAAGATGACTGGGAGGAAACTGAAGATATTTCCCTAGCCATGGACCATGGACATCGCAAGATCAAAAATCCTTAATGTGATGAAGTTACCACACTTTGGTAGACATCAGGAGGTTAACACATGCGTTAAACTCCTCCTTTCATGCTACCATGGAGGTTACCTGTGGTTGGATAGGTGCATCATTGTAGATCCGACATTGATCCACCAGATCATTGGATTAAGCATGCAAGGGCCGGACCCTTAGGAATTTTACACAGGGAAGGCTGCACATCACACCCTGGCATAGAAAATAAAAGACACCTATGGAGATGTGGAGAAAGGGAAGCGGGGCTACAAGGTAACCTCCATCCAAAATGGCGCAGTGCACCTATCTTTCTAGTTGATCGTTGGTAAGCTCGTCAGGAAGAATAGACAAATGCAGGTCATGGATTTTGTCGTCAACATTGCAGGAAAATGCGTTGAACGCATGCAAATGAACTAGGCAAGCTACCCAGTCAGCCAGTTGGAGTAGGATTTTTGTGAAGCACAGGACTAGGGCTACGAGATTCACTTCAGTTGGTTATTGATCCTCATTTCCTTTGTTGCTTGGGAGATGCAAAAGGGAGTTACCTTCCCGGAATTCAGGTCATCTGAACCACTAGCCGCAAGGTTCACCACCTTGTGTTACTCAAGCAATATGGTGAAGTAGTGGCAATCGAACACTGTCTTCCACACTTATTATCTACAGCTCACGTGAGCCATTTAATCATTCCCCTGAATGAATCTAAACACCTTGCACACTTATAGGCCAATAATGAAGTTCCGCGTAGACTGCCACTTCATATGTATCATTGTGCATAGGGATGAAAGAAAGGAGGAGATCCAGTCGTACTATAAGTTAACCGAGGAAGACCTAGAAGAGATCACTAAAGAATGGCCAGTTGAATTCTGTGTATTGGTCGAATATGTAGAGCTATCCAACCCCGATATCATTGGAAGTCTTGTAGTCACCCGAAAATAATATGATAGACCGAGTAGCTCCAGGAAGAATAAAAAGAAGGAAGAGGTGAAGGAAATGAACAATGCATCGAAGGAAACTGTGCCTGATTCACCTAGAGGAGGAGGAGATGATGAAGTAGACCAAGAAGAGGACGAAGGGGAAGAAGAAAAGTAGGAACAAGGTGAAGTGACACCACCTAAAGATCCCATTATAGAGGCTGAGAAATCAAAGAAAAGGAAGGTTTCTCCAAATAAACCTTCAGAGTGGAAGAATTCAAGAGCTAATAAGCCTCAATTACAAACTATACTTATGGTGGATGATATTGACCTCATCATCGCAGTTGTATCAGATACCTCGGAGGACATTTTGCAATGAAGCAAAGCGAAATAGGAGACAATGTATGACACGATTGAGGTAGAGCTCAAAGGGGTACAACAGGCTCTCTATGTGAACTGGGTAGTGTCTACTGTGTTGTTGTCATCAGAGGGTATAGAAGTAGGAGATGAGCTTGCCCAACTATGTTGGTTGTGGAGCCTAATTATCTTCCTGATTCAGAGGTCTTTTACTTTCAACTGTGTTTATACCCCATGAAGTATTTACACCCTAGAAGTATGTACACTCTTCCATGCAGGGGAGTGCAGAGGGGGGGTAACCCCTCTGTGGGGTCCAGGGGCAAGTGGGCGAAGCCCCCGAAGGAAAAATTGCCTTGTAAAAGTATATTGTAATTTCATTGTAAATTTGGACCATTCATTATAAGGTCGTAGATCTAACGGTAGAAATTATGTTAGGTTGTTTTTCCCTAGAAGGAAACCCTCTTTTATGAGGGAAATGTATTGCGGTTATGTATGATGACGAATATTGTATTCTAATATAGGAGACTGTGAGACAAAGAAGAAGAAGTTACAACGAGTTTTGTTGTAGGTTGTATCCCTTCATTTGTTGGATAATAATAAAGGAAGGACCTGGCAATTTCTCTGGTGGACGTATCCCACACTGAGTGAACCACGTAAATCTATGTCTCTATTGTATTGTGTATCTTCTATATTTTGTTTCCGCATTTGTTTTATTTTATTGCTCCATGGTCCTGTTTTTCTAACAAACTACACAGATTAGCAGATGCAATAGAGGCTTGCCTTCGATGTGTATAGGAGGAAAAAGAACAAGCCACATAGGCCTTGAAGAAACAAAAGGAGGAATCCCTAGAGAAACGTCATGTTGTGCAACAAGAGAAATATGACCTCCGAGAAAAGTTTGAAGTGGAAAGAGAATAGATCCAGAAAGAGAAAGATCAACTGTTCACAGAGCAGATTGGAGTTATAGAAGCAACCACTTGAGCACTTCACTCCGTGTCAGGATTGGCACTGATGGAAGAAGAGACAACTAAGAGCCAAGTGGGGAAGCTCATTGAATCCATTTAGTAGCTCCAATAAAGAATAGCAGAACTGGAATTGCAAGCAATGTCGAGCACTCCACAGGAAGTGTGAGATCAAAGGGAATAAACTGCCAAGAGCGTAGTAGAAAGAATTAAGGAATTATCCTCAGAATGTAATAAATTGAGTGCCCAAAGCGCGCAAAGCTATGAGTGCCTTGCAGAGGACCCAAAACTAAGGACATTGGAGTCACAACTCTAGGAGGTGAAGCAAAAAGCATCGACAGTGCATGCGCAGCTGAAACTTCTTTCAGCGGTTGAGAAGATGAAAATGTCACAAGAGTAGCACGTAGTCCAACAATAGGTCAATGCCATCTAGACTAGAGTTATGGAAGTGACCCAGAGACTCCAACTGGTGCAGGATGGAGCCTGCATCCTTTTTGAAGAGATTGAAGAACAAGGTACATAGCTGGAACAAGTGGTCACCACAGTGGAACAATGCTTGGAAGGGCCTATCACCTAGCAGTTCATTCAGGAGTTTGTCGAGAAGGAGGCTCTAGAAAAGTGATAAGTCGAGGCAACTCGAGCCAAACTGTTAGGGTCCTAACCCACACATAGGTAGATCAATATATTCGGATGTAATAAAGGTCAATATTAATAAGGCCTTTCAATAAAATAGAATAAGGTAGATGTAAGAAGACCTAATAGAAGCTTCTGCTTCTAGAAGGATCTTCCTCTAGATGCTTCTCT